>OZ017768.1:754422-794324 GCA_963969345.1 Turbatrix aceti | reverse complement strand
TTAAGAAAAAGCTTTTAAGACCCACTCTGTGAGCTTTTTTATTAGTAAGGTGAAGCGTCCGACACAGGCATTTTACACCTTCCGATGTTTTGTGCCATAATTGTAGGCATCTATGGGGAGGGTCCAAATACCCATATCAAAATTTTTTTAGAAGCCGGATTCTGGAGCTACGGCTTCTGGAAGCTTCCGACGTCAAATTTTCAAAATGCTTCAAAAATTCTGATTTTTGGCATACAGGGGTATCTTGGCACGAGAAATCGACTGGTGTATTTAGTTTTCTCAAAAAACATCTGACTTTTTTGAAAAAATGTGATTTCTGGTTTTTCCGCCCGTTTTTGTCCGTTGCTTGGCTCCAGCATCCGTATATTACCCGGCGAAGTGGTTTTCGCAGGCTAATCTTGTAGCTTGGTTTCTGCTCTATCGGGCAAAGTGAAAGAAAAAATATGTTAGCTCCATCAATTTTTGTTTTGAATTTTTTTATAGCGCCAACTCGATCAAAAACAAGCGAAAAAAGAGAGATTACGCGTGCTAAACGCATGCGCTGCAGCACGGCGCGCGCTCGCACGTTGCGCGCACACAAAGCGGGGAAGATCTGTGCGCTTTTTCAATCATTTTAGATCGAGTTGGCGTCATAAAAAAATTCGAAACGAAAATTGATGGAGCTAATATATTTTTTCTTTCACTTTTCCCGATAGAGCAGAAACCAAGCTACAAGATTAGCCTGCGAAAACCACTTCGCCGGGTAATATACGGATGCTGGAGCCAAGCAACGGACAAAAACGGGCGGAAAAACCAGAAATCACATTTTTTCAAAAAAGTCAGATGTTTTTTGAGAAAACTAAATACACCAGTCGATTTCTCGTGCCAAGATCCCCATGTATACCAAAAATCAGAATTTTTGAAACAGTTTGAAAATTTGACGTCAAAAATTGCAGAAGCCGAAACTCCAGAATCCGGCATCTAAAAAAATTTTGGTATGGAAATTTGGAACCTCCCTATAGGTGCCTACAACTTTGGCACAAAACATCGGAAGGTGTAAAATACCTGTGTAGTCGGAAATAAATCTGCTCGCAGAGTGGCTCTTAAGCTTTTTCTTAACTTTTAAAAAATTTTAAAAAATCGGATCGATGCTTACTTTTTTTCTTATTGCCACAAAAATTATAACGTAGATTGCGGCTGTCAAGATCGTACAACTTAGTTGGACGTTCCATCCCACTTTAATGATGTAGCCATCTGTAGCATTCTTTTCATGCTCAAAGAACCAATCGTATCTGTCTGGGATGAAGATTACGGAAACAAATAACTGGATTACGCAAAACAAAACTCCAAATAAAACTATTGCGAATGCGTACCAGCACATCATTGCTTTAGTTGAAAACAAAATTTTCTTAAAACGGGGAAAAGTAAATAAAATTAAACGGTTTGTTGAAAGCACCAAATTTAGAAACACATAGTTTAGGTACGCTGAAAATATGAAAGATCCTATAATTTTGGTGGCAGATTTGTTGTATGCTTCAGGAAAAATCATCAAGATGCCAGAAATAGAATGGAAAAATAGCATAACAATGCTACATATGTTGATAGCAGCTATAAATTTGTAAGAGGTATTTTCGTGCAGAACGGAATTTGATAATATCGTTTTTATGAACAGAATCGGTAAAATGCTGCATGTTATAGCACACGTAGTAAATATAACGCCGTATAATTTACTATACCACATTACCAGTTCCACTGAAGAGAGAGAACCAGTAAAAAAATAAAAAAAATGGATTATGCTTACAAACCGACAGCACAATGTATAAGTAAATTTTTCAAAAAATTAAAAATAATTGTTTTCCCGACCAAAAAAAACAGCAGTATAAGCGTGGGGAAGGACTGGTTTTTTAAAACCAGATTTAAAAATCATATGAACGCTTTTGCGTTGCGGAAAAAAGCGGCCGAATCATGCGACGTTGAAAGGAGAGGTTGATTTACGGCATAGGGCGGCTCAAATCTTGCGGGTGTTAAGGTGGGCTCAAATCAAGTTGTGTTCCATCGAAAGCTGCAAACATAAGTTGCAACCTTACCTCCGTTTATACAAAGCACCCATGCTTTGTGGATTTGTATCTTACAGTGTAGCATTTAACGCTAAAAAAATGTCAGATTCCTAAATATTTTTTTAATCAAATATGGGGGCAGAGTTCTAAATACTAACATCGATAAAGAAAAAATTGAATACCTTTAATAGCAAAATTTATAAAAAAAATTTTGTGAAAAGGTGGTTTTTCGGGTCTGTTCTGGTTCGAGTCAGATTTTGGATTGAGTTTCCCGAACTACGGGTCCGGGTTTCAGATTAAGTTTTTGGGTCTTGTAACCGTATTTTTTGCACAATTTGACAAAAAACATTTTTTAAATATGTATCACTAAAGTTTGACTTGTATAAGAATAAAAACGAAACATCAAGCAATTGAAAGATGAGGGCCATCCTTCAGTTTACCACATGGTACACCAAGAAACGTAAGATCAACCTATCTCAAAGCATCTGCCTGGCAGTTAATCATTGTTCCAGATGTAGATTTGGAACAATCAGCCTCGGTAAGTTAATTAAAGAATACATTAGTTTTTTATCATTAAGCACATGTTTCTTATTGTTTTTTGATGTATTGATTTGCAATCTCGCTCTAGCACTAAGTATTGACAAATCATTTTATTCATACTTCAAAAAACAAAACAAGAGTCTTGAAACCACGTTATCAAACGGGCTAAAAATTTAAGCCCGCGGCCCGGCCCAGGCTTAAGAAGTCAGGCCCGGCTTGCTTTGGCCCGCTTAATTTAAGACCCACTCTGTGAGCTTTTTTATTTCCGACGACACATGCATTTTACACCTTCCGATGTTTTGTGCCAAAATTGTAGGCACCTAGGGGGAGAGTCCAAATACCCATATCAAAAATTTTTTAGTTGCCGGATTTTGGAGCTACGGCTTCTGGAAGCTTCTGACGTCAAATTTTCAAAATGTTTCAAAAATTCTGATTTTAGGTACACAGGGGTATCTTGGCACGAGAAATTGACTGGTGTATTTACTTTTGTCAAACAACATCTGATTTTTTTGAAAAACCATGTTTCATCGTTTTCCCGCCTATTTTCGTCCGTTGAGCGCGCGCCGAGCGCGACGCACGCATACCGCTCTCTTCTTTCTCTCGGTTTTGCCCGTTTTTGACCCTAGTTGGCGTTACAAAATGGTTTCTGTGGAAAAAAAGGTATGCAAATAAATTTTTTCTTTGACTTCTTGAGAGAGCTAACAATATGTACTGTTAGAATTCACTGTGAAAACGGCCTCGGCGAGTAAAATACGGATGCTGGAGCCAAGCAACGGATGAAAAAAGGCGGGAAAACCATAAAACATGGTTTTTCAAAAAAATCAGATGTTGTTTGACAAAAGTAAATACACCAGTAGATTTCTCGTGCCAAGATACCTCTGTATACCAAAAGTCAGAATTTTTGAAGCATTTTGAAAATTTGACGTCGAAAACTTCTAGAAGCCGTAGCTCCAGAATCCGGCATCTAAAAAATTTTTGATATCGGGATTTGGACCCTCCCCATAGGTGCCTACTATTTTGCCACAAAACATCGGAAGGTGTAAAATGCCTGTGTCGGACGGTCCACCTTACGAATAAAAAAGCTCACGGAGTGGCTGTTAATTGTTTTCAATGAAGCGCACAAAAACACAGTTTTCGCGGGTCGCTCCGAACTAAATTAGTGAATTTTCGTCTTGTAACTCGTGACATGCAACACCTTAGGAGAGATTACCGATATGGTATGATGTAAATTCTGCTGGCATAAGTCTCATTTATGACATGATGCTCCGTATCATTGTTGTTGATGTCAATTCTGTTTTCGTCGTACTCGGGCTGATTCAAGTAAACTTATCTAATCTTTTTGTAGTTTAAAAGTAAGGATTTCTTACCCTTTTTGCTGTTTTGTATTACCTTGTTTGTTTGCAGCAAACCTAAAACCTCGAGAATCCAACAGCCATGCTCCGGTTTGCTGGTTATCGCCTGAAAACTAGCACGCTTTGTAGCCGGGTGTTCTATACTACGCCGTCGAATTCAAATATACAGTTCTTAATCGACACTCGATTTGAGAAAAACAAACGAAAAGTTGTCGATCGCCGAACGCTTTCGAACACCCAGCTAAGAGTTGAAATCTCAGATGACGATGATCGGGATCTTCTGAGCGCAGCAATGTTGAAGTACTTCTTTCCGACGTGTCCACTCTATTGCAACAAACCTGATTTTGCCCCCGAAAATCTTGCATCAATTGGAAACGATATTGTGAAGAACTGCGCGGGAAGCGGTGCAAGTTTATTGGCAATCGACGAAAACAACAACAGACTTGTGGGATTTATGCTAACGCATTACCTGACCGGCGATAACATTCCAAAGGTTCTTGGACCCTTAACACCTGGAAAGCCTGTTGAATGGAAAAAAGAGCATGGAAAGACTATTGATGCGATTGGAGCAGAACATCGGAGTGCCGCTCAGCTTCAAGTCATGTTGTCCGCGGTTGAGGCTAATTTGGGACGATTTTTGGATCCGAAAACAAAGAAGGTCATTATGGGTGAAATTGTCGGTGTTCATCCAGATTATGGAAGGTTGGATGCACTGATTCTTTATTGGTTATAGCATTGCTAATTTTCAGGATCGGAATTGGAGCATACCTGTTTAAAATCGCAGAAATGTTGGTACGAAAAAACGGAGTCCACCAAGCGTTAGCACTAACAGTCGCAAAAGCAAGTTTTACAATCAGTAGCCGCGACGGCTGGAACTTACTATTTTCAATTCCCGTGGACGACTTCCTGGATCACGGAAAAGCCGTCTTTGCTGATACCACGGATGGTTCAACGCTTATACACGCAATTGGTAAAGGAACGATAAATTGAAAAAAGAAATATATATTTTTTTCGTATAACTGACCAACATTTATTTATTTATTTATTTATTTCACCATTACTCAGTGGTTAGTTATCATTAGACCAGATGTTAGGAGGCACAAATGATGTCCACGTAGGTGTAAATGTCTCGATTCGTTTTGGGCGCGATTTCTTCTTCCCATCGTTGCTGTGGTCTGGTTTTCGTCTTGTTGAACACCGAGTTGAGCGAATCGACCCAGCGTAAAGTGGAGGAGAGCTCGAAATCGTCCTCGATGTCCTTGAGGAGAAGTTCGGAGGAGATAGGTCGCTGATCCCGCCATTTCTGTACCATCCACTGCGTACACTTTACTTTTATGTTTCTGTTGCGTTCAATTTATAAATGACGGCAATTTAGAAAACTTCTTTGTGATTCAAATTTGTTGTATGCAAAAACTAAATATGTTTTATATACTGTTCTGAATCTCTTCTTTTTTAGCTTGGGGAGAGGGCGTAAAATGGTCACCATCACAATCGTAATCGACGTGCACAAAAACGCGTTCAACAAAGCCAAGAGTTCTGATTTTGAGTTCCAACGATTCGGCAATGTCGTTGGTAACTTTGAGAGGAAGATCTTTGTCCAGTACAACGTGAAGCTCTACAAGTTCCTTTTCTCCGGCGTGGTAGACCATGATGTGATCCAGATACTTGATCCGGCTGTCGTGCTTCATCGCAACTGTCAAGATACGACTCAGATGTTCGCGTTGTGCCCTGCGACCGGCAATTAGCGGAATGTGTTCCAAGGCATTTGAAAACCAAGAAAATGCAATGAAACTGCAAACCAGAATGGCGCAAATTGGATCTGCGTACTTCCAGTAGTGATCGCCGATGAAAGCGCCTCCAAAAGCGACAATACTGGTGATCATGTCATTTCTCTGATCTAAGCCTAAGGTTTTGCTACTCGGTGTGCCGTGTTTGAAGCAGATAATCATGAGCACAATCTTGATGCTAACACCTGAGCCCATGATAGCAATTGTCGGAAGGTTGGCATCGGGATCGACAGAATCATCGACAATAGATTCAACGGATGTGATTATCATCATGATATTGGCCACTCCTTAAAAGTACGCGTTATCATTTTTTCTAGTGATAATGGATTATATTTTTGTGTGTTTACCCATGACGAGGCTGCTCATAATGACGGCTATGAGTTCTAGTCGCTGACGACCCCGAGGGTAGTTAAACATATTGGTATTCTTTGTCGCCCATAAGGCAATGTAAATAATAATACTCGATGTTAGGTCCATTGCTGAGTCAACAACGGCGCTGAAATGTAAGCATACGGTACTTCTTTATAAAGCTTGTAATGACATGTTGATTACCTCAGAACTGAGTATGAACCGCTGAGAATTGCTGCTGTCAAATTGGCGAACAAAAGAACAAAGCTGATGATAAAAATGACAGTAACCAATATTTTGTCCTTACGAGAACGACTAGCGTCGTCCCGAGCGCCTTCATCTACAAAAGCTTGTCGATTTTCTTCAAGCAGATTTTCAGTATCGTGCTTGTACCATTCTACCATCTGTTCCTGTTCCGCGTAGTACTGAAAAACTCCAAGGATCATAACTTCAAAAACAATCAAGTTGATACCTGTTCTAGAATCTTTTTCTTCATTCTGTTGGAAAAACTGCAAACCATTTTGAACAAGGAACAAAAGCGATGACGGAAGGAAGAAAAGTAAGCGAACAACTGCAGAGGTATGAAATGATTGAAGGAAACAAACGGTCTTTTTAACCCTGTCGTTCAGGTTATCGTTATCACTCAACCAAGGGTGGAGTACCTTTAAGCCACAATGGCTGTGTTTTTTGGTATTGCTTAATTCTCGCTGACTCTTGACGGCAGCTGCAACCCTGGAATAGCGACGTCAGCTTTGTAAACACCCGTTACATCCGTTTATGGGTTGTTTTGCATTCACATGAAACCATTGACCAGGTTCGATTTGCACCTGTGTTATCTTACCATAATTTTGCTCGCACGATAATTTTTTATATACAGTGCACACCGTAATATCATCATAAAAAAGTCAATGCTGATGTGAGGTATTTCTTTGACAACAAAGGTTATGTGTTCAAGGTACACATACTTGTTCCTGTCAGTTAACCTCCAAGTCGTATGACTTTGAGCTGCAGTCACCAGGAAGCGCCGCATCTGTTTTTTATCAATATATTTTTATAGAATACAGAACACAAATTCATATTTTGCAAAAACGATATTAAAATTTGAACATAAAAAAGTTGAGTATTTGATTGTCACAATGTCATCGGTGAAAACACAAAACGCTAAAAAAAGTAAAAAAAGTTGTAATCTGAAACGAGCTAGTAAACAACTTTACCTGTGGCGTAATACGGTTTGCTAAATTCTGGGGAACAACTACGATTGGATTTTGGGAAGAGAAGAGTTTCTCTCTCCACGACTTGCAGATAAGAAACGGGATTATGAGTGTCGATACGGAGAGTTCGCGTAGTAACTGGCCTATCAAAGCAAAACCGATGCTTTCTATTATCATGTCCGGACATCTGATTACAAAGTAATTGGCCATAACTACGAATACAGTATGAATTGCATAACACAACACAAAACAGGACGTCTGAATGAGGAGCGTGTTCTCAGCCTTCCGCTGTTGAAGGGGTACACTAACTCCCTCTGTGGATTTTTCTCGAAATCGACTAGCCAGACCTGCAGATGAGCATAAACTTGTTGCTGTTACCGTGGCTAAAACATTTGAAACAACGGCCGATTTGCTTTCTTCAAATTCGGCGTCAAAATAAACTACTTCTTGGCATGAATAAAATAACGATACACACAATGAAGTAAGAAAAATCAAAATGACAGGATAAATAAACATAAGGATAATGTAAGCAATTGTAAGAATTGGGCTCCAAAGCCTATCCATTTGGCGCCATAATATTACTGCTGTAAGTTGAATCCTTTTAAAAAACTTTTTTTTTAATTTTACCTGTGAATCTGTTGAATGCCATAACAGCAAACCAAACGCCGAGAAAGTAATCATAATGATTCCCTGTATCGATATAATGCAGAACTGTACTTTCTCGATTAAATACATGTGCAGTGTATATTGTTACAACATAAACATAGTAAATACATCCTATAATGAAAACAGCAAAATACGGTGTTCTCATTGTGCTTTTCTTAAAACGCATATTTCGTGTCATGAAAGACAGAACGAAAACAATAATGATTGAATTGACTACCTTGATACTGATAGATGTGAAGCCAATATATTCGATTATGTCTGACATAATGTACGTTTTTACTTGAAGGTTATAAATTTTGATGTGGCAGAAAAATTAGTTATAGGATTGAAGGACGCCAGATTTAAATAAATCAAAAAAATATAAGAACATGAAAAGGCTATGTAATAAATAAGCAAGAGGTGATTTCTGTTTTTCTTATGCCTGTTTTTCTGTTTTTGTACAATTTTCAATTTGTTGATTCAAGTTTAATGTTAACAAAAAACATTACAAAATCATCCTAAATTTGTATATTTATGTGATATATTTTATATTTACATATAAGCAATAATCGTACAAGGAACTGCATTTTTTGTAAAATGTGTGAATGACGGAAGCAACGAGGCCAAGTTTTTATGTTTTTATGCAATCTGTTTGCGATCGCGTGCGTTGGAAATTGGAAACACTTTTGTAGTATTCTGAAATGCAAACAATTTTGTTCGCCATGCTTGACACAGTATGAAGGGTGCAATCAGTGTTAACACAGATAGTTCACGTATCAATTGGCACATCGATGCTAAAGCGAACAGTTGCATTAATGTGTTCAATCGATTGTATTCATTGAGTTCTATAATGGGCGTTGCATTGATTAATATGTAATTGGTTATCACAATGAATGCAGTACGAATTGCGTAACACAAAACGAAACAGGAAGTCTGAATGAGAAGCGTGTTTTCTGCTTTTCTTTGTTGTGGAGGTATGTTAACTCCAAGCGTGGATTTCTCTCTAAATCTACTGGCTAGACCCGCTGACAAACAAAATATTGTTGCCAGTGTTGTAGTAAAAACGTTTGAAACTACAGCTAATCTGGTTTCGATAAACCTTGCATCAAAATGCACAACCACTTCGCACATAGCAAATACAATTGCACACAGTTGACCGAAT
This sequence comes from Turbatrix aceti, assembly GCA_963969345.1. NCBI lineage: Eukaryota > Metazoa > Nematoda > Chromadorea > Rhabditida > Panagrolaimidae > Turbatrix > Turbatrix aceti. The sequence continues at coordinate 785,243 of OZ017768.1, read as the reverse complement.
ATAGAAATTACCGCCGAATAAAGGAATATAAAAATTATATATACAAAAGTCAAGTTACTGCTCCAAATCTTGTCCATTTGGCGCCACAGGATTACGGCTACAAGACGTGTGATTCAAATACATAAACTTAGTTTTAAATTTTTATAGACTTACCTGTAAATCTGTTAAAAGCCATAAATGCAAACCAAATTCCCATAAAAAAGTCATAATAATCATTCATATCAAAGAGTCTCACCAGCATGTTATCAGGGTTCAAAAATATTAATGTGTATATCGCCGCAGCAAAAACATAGAAAGTGCAACCCGAGATAAAAACAGCAAAGTAAGGTGTTCGCATAATGCTCTGCTTCGAACACATATTTTGTATCATGAAAGATAAGACGATGATCATTGTGGCAGTATTGAGCAACTTTAAGCCAAATGCCGTAAAGTCAATGTATTCAAATACTTCTGGCATACTGTACGCTCTTTCTGAAAAGTTCTGTTGTTATATAATAGTCTATAGACGCTCTCAAACCAAACATGGATCCATGAATATAACCCGCAGGGCTAGACCAAGATACTCAGATATTTTTCCTAAAAAAACTTAGACCTACAACACTTTTCCCGTTACATTGGGGAACGAACCAGTTGGAGCGAGCGAGCGAAGCGAGCGAGCGGACGTGGCAAGAACCAGTTGGAGCGAGCGAGCGAAGCGAGCGAGCGGACGTGGCAAGAACCAGTTGGAGCGAGGGAGCCTGCGAAGCGGGCGCGAAGCGCCCGCGGAGCGGCGACCGAGCGGACGTGGCCGTGCCAGCGCGCTTGCGCGCTGGTTAAAATGCAGTTAAATATAATCATCCAACTTTTTTTTCACAATCGTAAATATTTTTATTGTTTAAAATAAATATCAATTATTAAATATGTATATATACAACTTAAAAATTCACCGAAGATTTTTTTAAATAGTTCACATGACTAGAAAAGATAATAGAAATACTCGTGTAAAAAATGCGGACGATATTAAAAAGTCATTCAAAAGACAATTAAATTCATGTCAGAGTAAAATTCTTTACACCTCAATGCAGCATTGGAATACCGGCTGCTACTTCTTCGGGATCTTCAAAAGAGCGGAAGAAACCATCTTCACCCCATGCTCGGGACCAAGTGTTCATGTACGTCCAGTAAGTCTTGTTTGTTATTGAATCAACGCCCCAGCCAATGAGTTTGCCACAATGACCGTAGAGATCCTTGCTTTCAGAAGTTTGGGATGCGTAAATTCCTGTAAAAAAAAAATCCGTGTTGCAGCAAAAAAGATTGAAATAAATACCGGATTTGTAGTGTTGAAACTCTTCGTACACGATAAAACACGAGAGTACCGGGCCGTTGGTCATGACTTCTCGTTTGATTAATTCATTGCTGGACACTGTAAAATAATCTTGTCAGGACCGTGAAGTACAGAAACTTACACTTGGACGCATTCAGAGCGTGTGAAAGCAATGGCATGCTGGCAACGTTGGCATCGGAGACCTTAATCCAGTACACCGACTCTCCCTGATAGAGATCGTCTTCATATGATTCGCCGAAGGCGTTTTGGCACGATCGATGGCAGACCATCTTTTCGTGGTTCGTGCTTGCATAGGTTTTTGTTGAGCAGGGCCATCCGCAGTTTGGCGGCTGAGCGTAAGGCTTACAGCCTTCGTACGAACCGTACGCGCCACCGGATACAATGCCATGGGTCAGCCAGTGATTGAACGAGAGCAGCGCCCAGAGCGTGCCGTGGCAACCTCCACAATCCGGGCAACAGCTGATGAGGTCTTGCGCTGAGATGATGGGTTGCTGGGTGCCGTTTGATTTTATGCAAATCCGGTCTGAGATTACTGCAGTTGTTGCCATTGCCTGAATACGGTTTATAATATATGTATAATAAAACATTTTAAAGTGATATAAATTTTTTTCTATATATTTTTTTTATAAAATGTGTACAAAAAAATTATTATATATTTTTACTAACATAGCAGGATCCACATCCGCCCTGGTTGACCACCCGGTGTACTGTATGACACATGGGCCAGTGAATTCTTGCGTCAAAGGATTGAGGAATGTCAATATCCAGTTTTTCCAGCTCTCTGAAAATTATTTCACCGTAAAAAATGTCCTAAACTCTGGTCAAACCAACTTGACATGAGCAATCGTGTCTCCGAGCAACTTTCTGTTCTGCACTTCTTCGGGCTCAGAAGAGTGCTGCTTCCAGAATGTTTTCTGTGTGTCCGGATAAACCAAAAGCGCTGACGACACCCTAGATGCAAACTTATTGTACTCAGCACGCCAAGAAGACTGCTTCGAGTTGACTTCCTCGACGATTCCTCGGTGATACGCTTCGTCTTCGTCAGAGTGCTGCTCAAAATCTATGCCATCGGGGGCGATCTTCAAGACGTCGGGTGAACCATCAGAATCACGGCTGGAAAACCAAGTCTCAGCCGACGTAGCAATGAGGATGATGGTGAGCAGGAGGAGGCCGCAGCCAATGACGCCGAACATGAGGCAGCTGAAGTGTTGGTCCCATTTTGGGCGACGGGGAAAGATGGAGCGCGCTGTGACGGATGGCGGCAGGATCACCTTGTGCCGCGTGCCATCTGATTCTTCCGCGATGATGACCTCGGAGTCCGAGGATTGTTCTGAAAGTGTCAAAAAATTGTTTCAGCATATTTTTTTGGGGGGGATTTTTAAACTTTATTAACCATTTTTGCGCGGATTAGCTGGGATATTTGGTTACATCAGTCGAGCACAACTGTATGGATCATTTTTTAAACACAGTGTGCACTTTTTTGTCGTAGAGTATAAATTTTTTTAATCCTGATTCCCCGCAGCGCATTTTCAAAAATATATTTAACATTATGTTGACAATACGAACAATGCAGCAAAATTTACGAAAATTGTACAGACACTTTTTTTATATTTTTGCTTACAAAAAATCTAAAAATTGTAAACGTCACATTTTTTTTATAACTAAAAATATTTTTTTCCGTAACAACCAATTCGACTTTTTTAGAAAAAAGAGATTGCTTCACAGGGCTAATAAATATTATGCAGTGACATTTCAAATTTATTTGCTTCATTGGCTTTGTCTTCCATAGTATATCGAATTTCATTGGCACGAACGACCTTGCTTTTTTTGGAATAATATTTTTTTTCCAGAACAGAAATTATTCATAGGCTAACATTTTTTGTAAATTCGAGTATACCGAATTTTTTTATGCAATTTTGAATTTTTTTATGTAAGCCAAAAAAAGCCACGTGGTTTTTATGGGCCGTAAAAACAATTGACAGTGCAGCCTGGCGCGAAAATAAAAAAAAACGCATCTGGCTGTGTCATCTTCGACTGGCCATTTTCTCTCTCGGGAGAATCATCATCGACCAGCAAACAAAAAACATGTCTGCCGATGGCCAACACTTTTTTTTATTTTGAGTAACAAAAAAGTCTAGGAAACCCAGATGGAAAAGCATTATGAGTCAGTCAGTCGCGTGTCTGTTTCTTGTAAAATAGCGTAAATAAATTTTTCATAACTTCATTTTTGCCTACAAGGAAATTTTGAAGCTTTTTCAGCGAAAAAAATATAGAAAAAGAATGCAAAACGTGATGCATGCGTGTTCAAAGGTGTCTCTAATATGCGCAATCTCAACTAGTATGGTTGAGATTGCACGCAATTTTTTGGATAAAAAAAATTTCGGCTGTGTTTGCGTTTTGTTGAAAATGTTGGAAAATATAGGAAAAAAATGTATAAATGAAATCAAAAACGCAATTTTAGTTTTTGTACAAATGTTTTTAAAAACAGAAAAAAAAATTGTGATTGAGTACGCTAAAACAATTTTGGCACTAAAAATGAACATTGGTACAAGTCAACAAAAAACCGACCTTTTTTCTTTTCTTCCTCCATGAAAACAAATACTAATAATACCTTCCTCTGTGTTCCCAACTTGTTTGCTTTAACTATGGAATAAACTTTGTACCACGCCCCAAAAAAAGACAATACGTACCGGACCACTCCAATTAAAGTGGGTCCATCAAAACCATGTCATGCATTTTTCGGCGCACAGGAGAACAATGCTTTGTGTCAGAACACTTACGATGGTGCATCATGTAGACGACGGCATTCGACGCAGCAGCACGGGGTGAAAAGCGTAAATTATGGTTCAAAATTGTTGAATTGTAGAAGCGTGAGTTGTGTACTAAACTTCCGAGTTTAGCCAGGTAAGCACGACACCAAGACCAAGACAGATTGGCAGAACGAACGAAAAGCACAAAAAGGGCAATAAAATGAGAATTATACCCCAAGTTGTAGGTACAACCCTATAAGTCGCGTGAAAACCGAGTTAGTGACGCAAAACACTCCAGAAAATTGCGTTAACTTCTTTCTACCTGGCACACGCAATGTAAGCGAGCCGAAGAAAGATAAAAAAAAGTGCGTCGTCAACACGCGCGACCACGAGTCACCTAATAGACGACAGACGCCTGCCGAGTGCGCCAAGTGACAAAAAATAGGAAAACGCTTCAGGGCACAGGCTACAACTGAGCTTGCAAGTAGTATGACTCTCAAAAAAGCGCCCGGCGAGGCCGGGCCAGCCAGCTGCAGACGTCCCATCTAGGGCCAAGTGGGCAAGCAGTGCCCGGCTTTTTTCCCTCGCCCAAGCCAAAGAAGAGTCGCGTGTTGCCGAACCACTAGCATAAAAAGCATCTGCGGGCTGTAAAAGAGAGGGTGAGCATTGCCGTCGGGAGAATAATGAAGAAGAGCACCACCCTGCTTTTGCTCTTTCTTGCTCGGCAGAGGAGAGAGGAAGGAAGAGGGAAGTGACTTTTCCGGCTTCCTTGCCCTGTCATTTTTCTCATCCGGATAACCAGGCATTCGCCGAGACGGCCAATGCCTTTGGTAAATGTCATACAGCCCCGATGATGCCGTTGTTTTTAAATTCGGCATTTTATAATCATCAAAAGATAAAAAAAAATTGAATTTTAATTAAACAAAAAAAATTTTTTTGTTGAATTCAATTTTTTAGGCACAAGAATATTGATCACGCTCATTTTTTACTTCAAAAAAACAGAAAACCGGATTCGTTGATCATTTAATCAGTGATCTTTGCTCAAACTGCAATTTTCAAATTGCAAAAAAATTCAGATTAAAAAATCTTTTTTTTGTACATAAAACTCAAATCCGATGACATGACGGTTTTTAATGAGGTCATGAATAACCTTCAGCCGAAGCGGGTTATTACTCGTGAGTCAGGCGATGACATGTAATTTGTTCTTTTTTGGCGTGCAGAAGATGGTCACTGATCAAATGTTGCCTCAGATTTAGTTTTTTTAATCAAACATAGTTTAAATATACATTTTTTTCTGTGAACCACAAGGAAAGGGAAATCCTCCCTATATTTCAGCAATCAAGTCGAAGACATTGGATATCCGGTCATTTGTGACTTCCTATCCTAGATATGTTTTTCCGGATAACTATTTTTCAATTTTTCCTTTTAAAACAATTTTTTCCTCACAATTTTTTCTTTTAAAAAATAAAATAAAATTGTTTTTTTTTAAAGTAAGAAACGGTTTTTTTTGCATCGGATGACGCATAAGGTATACGAGTATTCCGAGTACCGTAACTTAATTACGCGTTCCGCTATACACATTCTAAAACACGTGATATTGCTAAAAATTTAATTTACCAATCTCCATAAAAGTTCCATAAAGCAAATGTAAAGCTACAGAACGCAACACAAACCTTATTAGGGTAATTTAATTACCACAACAAACCAACTTCAGCTAACGGTACCGACTGCAACTAGACGTGACATCTGCTAACCTTATCAAATCTGGAGTTTATAAATTCAATATTCTTACTTTTACTGTAATACTTTTTTTGTTATCAAAATTATAAATGGTCGTTCGTTCGTTGAAGGCTCAGAAAAGGAGTTTGAAAAACGTCAGAAAATTGGATTTAGGGATTTGTTTGTGACCGAATTTTTGCTGGTCTTCTGCATCACTCGTTGGCATTATGAAAGCATTGAACGTGAAATTTGAGGTGAGATTCGTTGTCGAAACACTTGTCACAGCTCTGGCACTTGACGAGATTTGACGTATTGTGATCAGAATGCGTTCGTCTGACGTGGCTGTCGTGTGCGGCATGGGAAGCAAAGCTTTTGCCACAGAATGTGCACTGCAAGAAGATTTGGCATAAAATTGGTGTAATAAGCGAACGAATTTTAATTCAAAATTAGACAGAACAGTTTGAAATAAAAAAAAATTTACGTTTTTACAAAAATTGAAACGGTATAAAATTTGACATTTTGCATATTTTTACTGTAGCTCATCGGAACTGCACATATCAGATTTCATGACTCTGACTCATAACAACTCAATCCAAAATCTTACAAAACTCGAGATTCAAAAGTTAACTTACCTTGAATGGTTTTTCGCCGCTATGTTGTCGAATATGAGTCCTCAAAATGGACGACGCAGTAAAGGATTTTGAACAAAATGGACACTTATACGGTCGTTCTCCTGAGTGTACTCGAAGGTGCTAAACCAAATACATGAATTGCTTTGTGTGAGACTTTACTCGGTCAGTTGTCATACCTTATTGAGGCTCGATGACTGTGAAAAAGACTTTCCACAGACTGTACAGACATGAGGTCTGTGATTTTCGTGGACATGTAAAATGTGGATTCGCAGTCTGTCACGCTTCTCAAACGACCGCGTGCAAAGAGGGCACGGAAACTTGCGGTCGCCGTTGTCGACGCATCTCGTGTATTTGAGATGCTTGTCACGGTAGTAGGCGTAAGAGAACATTTTCCCGCAGCGTTCGCACTGAAAACCGCCGGGGCCGGGCATGTCGATGCCGGAGGGAATTGACCGGTTGGGGGTGGCGGCAGTCACGTTGCTGTTTGACAAAAGAGATTCCACAGAAAGCGGATGGCTGTTAACGCTTTCTGTCACACCGGGGGTTGCCGCAGATGCTGCAGACGGCGATACAGAATCCCGGGCATCAGAAGCAGTCACAGAAGCAGCATTTGAGCGGTCGAACGCTTCCGGTCGAGGCAAACAGCTGAGAAAAACAACTTCATCACCAAAGTTTATGGGTCGAAGGATGGATCCGTCGTCTGTAATGTTGGCTTCAGTTGGGCTGGATGTCTGATGGCAGACCTGTCGCCAACAGGTGGGCAGCTGTAAAAATGTAAATTTCAAGTATGATAAAATTAGGTGGACTAACCTGAACATTATCAGCCTCATCCAAGGGTGTCTTGCCGGTGTAGATTACGGTATGTGACATGGAATCTGCGGCACTGATTGTGATGAGAGTCAATAGATCACAGCGTTCTGTCAACTTTTCAAGAGCTGAAAAATGGAAAATGCTCGAATAATGACGTCATTAAAAATTTCTAAATTAAAAAACAAAATGCTTATGAAACTAAAAACGTTCAAATTCAATATTGGTTTACGTGTTTTTAGAATACAGACCCTCGAAAAACGTATTTCGAACTGTAAAAAACATTAAAGCGACACCGCTCCTCGTATACCTTCAGCATTTTCCGTGTGTCTGAGATTCACACTAATCGTCTGATCAATTTTTGCGCCATCCAGCAGCTGAACATGAATCTGCTTTGTCGGTCGATGAATGTACTTTCTTTTCAACCCAGATTTTGGCACGTCAATGGCATTCTGATTCATCGGCACAGATGATGGCCCCGACATAGCGTCGAGTTGCTTGACCCGAGCCTCAAGGAATGCAGAGAGCGCGGCAGGGAAAGGTGGCATCCCACCTGGTAGCTGTCCCATCAGACCAAAAGGCGGGGGAAAACGAAACAGGAACGGCAGCGGTGGTTGTGGCATGCCCGGCATTGCCGGAGGCGTAGCACCTGGCGACGAGAATCTGCTGATCGGGAACATGCCTTAACCAGGGCCAAGTAGTGAAAATGACTGGAAGAGCTGCCTTCGGGGGTAGATACCGTACCGTATAGTCGTGCGGGTGTGTCTCGAACCCTAGGCACCGCCCATAGAGGCCTTCAAAGTGAGAGACGACTCTCTGTTGTTAGACGGTAGCTCAAAGGGTTGTGTGGTTGAAGAGAGACCAATAACAGAGCTCTAGACCGCGCCTCTCCCTCCTTTTTCTCAAGCCACCGTGCACAATGTGTGCTCTCGAAGAGATTGCGGAAGCCGAATACAGGAATTCAAGTGGTTTGTTCTGCATACAGTTGGCGCGATTTTGTTAGGCGCATGTCGTGGCCCGGTCTGGCCACTTATGCATTCCGCGAGACCGGATGTAATCGACGAGATGAGTTGGATGGATATGAACTGACTTGACGCATAACCGCATCCATCGACGACCATACATACCGCGCGGGAAAAAGGAAAGAACAAAGTGGATGGATGGGCACCGGACAAGCATGTATGCCGCTCTGGTCCACTTACCCCTGTCGGTATAGTTGCAGCTTGGCGCTATTAGATGTTGCATCATCATCACCTCTCATCCAGACATTATCATGCTCCTCGACATTACTGCTCACCGGCTAATTCGTATTCCAAGCCAGCTGTCTAGTGAATTTTTTGTCATTGATGCCATATTTTTTTCTCCTGGTTGTAACTGAGCATCCAACAAAAAAGCGAATGATGAAAAAATTTGATCCTGGATTTGCTACACGCCTTGCATAAACATAATTACACAACAACAGTAGGCACCAGCCGTCAGCCACCACTTACACCGAAGTGGTAAGCGCGTCGATGCCGAGAACGTAATTACTCCCCTCTATTTTTTTTCTGAGATCCATCCAGAGACGCGTTAAAGGCATTATCTCTCTGTCTCTTATGCCATCCCTGGTTTGGTAGTCAGTGTGTAAATGTGGATAATAATTTGAAATTACGCTTCAATACGGCACTGCCAGGGCCAAGATCATTTCGCTTCATCCAGCCAGCCGGTCTGTCCCTGTCCATTGTTTTGATTACAGTGTAATTGACTTAGTGTCGACTCCGACCGGATAAATAAATATGTTGGGATACATACGGTAGATGCAGGGAAAGGGATGATTTTAAAAATAAAGAAGAGATTTTGTTCATTATTTGAAGCGTTTTGAACACTGGTAAGCAAAATAGAAATAATAAAAAAGCAAATCGTATAAAAAATATATTGCAATACCGTATTCTTCTCCTGAAAGAAGCTTCGTTTTGGTTAGGGCATGTTCCCGATCAGCAGATTCTCGTCGCCAGGTGCTACGCCTCCGGCAATGCCGGGCATGCCATAACTACCGCGGCCGTTCCTCTTCCGTTTTCCCCCGCCTTTTGGTCTGATGGGACAGCTGCCAGGTGGGATGCACCTCTCCCGGCAGCGCTGTCCGCATCCCAGGCTAGGGTCTGGCAACTCGACGTTATGTCGAGGCCATCATCTGTGCCGATGAATCAGAATGGCGTTGATGCGCCAAAATTGTGTTCTGATTTATGTTCATCCGTCGACAAACCAAGCAGATTGATGTTTAGTCACCAAATGTCCCTACGTAAGATCAACTAACCAAGATGTGTGAATCTGAAATACTGACATACATAAACCTTATTAAATATGTATTTTTTCCAATTTTGTGTCCCGAAAAACTTTTTTGTTATTTGTTTATTGTTTGCGCTTACCGCTGGAATAACGGTACCAACAACAATAGGGCATTCATTGGTATCGCATGTTTATTAACTACTTACTTCACGACTATCCTTACAAAATCATGCACCACTTAGGACCAATAAACCACTTGACACGAAGCGCAACTAAAAAATGTTTAGTTTATTACACGATTGTCAAATGCAAGTGTTTTGCCCCGGCTGGTAGGTACCATGAGTATCTAAGCGAAAAGTGTCATTGACTCTCTTTTCAAGCGCGTCGTGAACACGCGACAATGGTAAGAGTCGTGCAAATACGGTGGCCACTGTACCACCGCGGTGGTGGTCCGCTATTTATCGTCTAAATGACAATAAAAATCCCACAAATCATGAACATGAGAAAATGTATATCGGAACCGTCAGGGTGTTAAAAAAACAATTTTATATGAAGTTATCTTAGCAATAATGTAAAGATTATCATGAAAAAATGTTCGCAGCAGTGCACGGTACGTTTCGATACTACCTCAAAGACAATCCATGATCGTTAGGATAATCGAGCGGTACCGCAAATGGAGTGCTGTCGCATTCGATTATTTCTCCGGCAGCGCTATAATGGGATTTCCAAAAAACAACTGCAATATTATTTTATAGATTTTGGGGGTAACAAAATCGGTTACCGGTGTTAAAAAATCATTTATATCGCTGTCCGTGGATACGGCACCTATCTTATCTTGACGGCGCTTTTTTTTAACTAGAATTGCGTTCCCACAAAAAAAAACAAGATAAGTGTTGTTTTCTGCGGAAAGCGATATGTACAAATGAGCGGCAGTCGATTTTGTGACTCCAAAAATCTATAAAAAATGATTGCAAAAATTTTTGTTGAAAAATCTGAGAATTCCATTGTATGCACCGTACTTTAAAACCCCCGTAAAGCATTTTGTTTGTTTTTAATGTGTACCCGGTTCCTCTCTAAGGCTCCCTACTTAACTCCTCTAACAACAATACCAACAATCACAATATCACAATACAACAATCAAATTTATTCAGCAAAATCACACAAATTACAACAAGCAACCGGGGGACTTGGCCCTAGACAGTGGTTCGTGAAACCCCGTGTCTTAGGCTCTTATATAAAGATGCTAATGGGGCGTTGTTTGCTTCCGGATACTGTGGCAGGGAGATAGACAAAGAGAGGGAACAAGGTGTTGATCGCGTCTGCGGGCGCAAGTCATTTGTCTAACGACTTGCTAGCTCGCGCGGCTGGCCCCTCGCGCCAAAGGTTGGAGCGCGGGTTGCAACACTTCTTTGTCTTCCTCTTTTGCCTTACGCCGCGGATACAACACCCCTCCCCCTTTCGGGAGAAGTTTGAAGCCAATTCGGCCTCAAGCGGCGTGTGGTAGGTACAAAAGGTTTGAAATGGTATCCGGATTGCAGTGGCAACTAGTTGGGAAAAAGGGGCAACTACTTGAATTACGCGGTGCTCGTTTTGGAGAGAAAAAAAGGGAAACAACAAAACTCAACGCGGAGGTTGAAGCTCGACCCTGGTGTTGTGGGGAGCGGTGAGGTGTCGTCGCCGGAGTATCAGGGCATCGACGTGGTGCGAGCGTATGCGTGTCGCTTGCGGGCCTTCATGTCGTCGCGGTGGGCTCGGTGTGTCTTGTCGCTGTCATCGTCCTTAATATGGAAGATGAAGCTTCCGTCGTTGCCAGTAACGTGACCGGCAATCCAGACGTTCCTGAGCGGGTCACGACGCCAGACTTCGTCGCCAATTTGGAATGGCAGTTCCTCGTCTTTCACCTGATTGTATTGGTCAAAAGAGCTTGCAGCAACATGTTCGGCAGCACGGCTCGGAAAGCGGTGCTTCAAAGCATTCAAGGTGGCGTTGTAGTTTTCACTGACTGCAGGATCCAAAGCATTGTAGGCCAATAGGGCAACACCTTCCATTTTGGAAACAAGGTAGGCAAGCCGTTGTTCGTCACGCATCTTGAAGGGAAATCTGGCAACTGTGAGTTCAAATTTGCGGAGCCAGTCGGAGAATGTTTGTGTTGGCATACCATTGAACATTGGACATACTTCCGTCATTGAATTCGTGGCTATCATCAGCATAGCAGCGTGCTTTGGAGGGTCGTCGGCAATGTCGTCGAAGGGTTCGTCAATATCACCCCCCAGGTGACAAGTGTCAAAGTATGACATCGAATTCGTTGTCCCAAACATGACGTTCGTAGTGTGGTACTCCGTTGAGCTCGACTGGGGAGCTTGGCTTTGCATAGACAGTGCTCGTAGTTGCTCGATTGCCTGAGCAGTGGGATCAAGCATGGCCTGGGATTTCATCGGAGCACAAAATTTATCCCGGCGAATTAGCGTAAGGGGTTTCGGTTTTGAGTCTAGATTTAGTTCGTTAATTTTCGTCTCCAGTTTACGGATTTCGTCACGCAGCTCATCAAGCTGTTTCGTAGCGTTGCACGCCTTCGTAGTTAGTTCGGTCAATGCCGTCAATCGTATCGTAGTTTTCTCGTGATCCGTCGTTTGCTTCGTAAAAGCCGTTCCAAGAAGCTTCTTCAATTCATCGTACTTGTCTGTGTCGCCGTGCACAGTATCACCAATCTTCTCTGTGAGCGCAATGTTCACCTTCTCTTCAATATCATCTGCTTGTCGATCCTTGAGGGTCTGAATGTCCTCCTTTACTTCCTTGATCGCGGTTTCCAAATTATTTATCGATAACAACGTGCTCTTTTCGAATACCATCAGCGTTTTGACTAGCTGTTCGACGGTGTGGCAGTTTTCGAATAGGGATGGCATTTTCGAGTACGTATGCCGAGAGTTTGTCATCAAAAGACGTTACACAAAATAAAATATCACACAATAGACAATAGGGCAGGGGCAATTTTTCCGGAAAAATGGGGAGGAGGCAGGGGGTGCCTTTAGAGCGGGAGTGGCACCAGTAATGTGTACCCGGTTCCTCTCTAAGGCTCCCTACTTAACTCCTCTAACAACAATACCAACAATCACAATATCACAATACAACAATCAAATTTATTCAGCAAAATCACACAAATTACAACAAGCAACCGGGGGACTTGGCCCTAGACAGTGGTTCGTGAAACCCCGTGTCTTAGGCTCTTATATAAAGATGCTAATGGGGCGTTGTTTGCTTCCGGATACTGTGGCAGGGAGATAGACAAAGAGAGGGAACAAGGTGTTGATCGCGTCCGCGGGCGCAAGTCATTTGTCTAACGACTTGCTAGCTCGCGCGGCTGGCCCCTCGCGCCAAAGGTTGGAGCGCGGGTTGCAACACTTCTTTGTCTTCCTCTTTTGCCTTACGCCGCGGATACAACAGTTTTCTTAACTTAAGAAAGGTCTAATGATATTACAGATACAAAACAAACCCTTCGAAATCCCCCCGGTCGAATTTTCACTACGCATGGATCACAGCCGCACAACACAAATATTTTCTTGTAATTCATGATTTTTCTATGGGTGACCAAATTTTGTTGCTTTCGACAGATAGCTAGGATGTATTATTCTGTGAATTGTTTCAAATCCTGTATCATGGTGTATATAAGACGAGGACAATAATAATTTTTTTTGTCATGCTTATTTTTCCCCATTTTTTGAAAGCAAATTTGTGACATCATCATTTTCATGTTTTTACGTTTTTATTGTAGAAAGCGTCTGAGCTAAAACAAAAGGAGCTAAAATTACGATTTGTTGGATTCTCTGAAAACGCCAAGTTGAAATTCACGTTCAGAACCATTTTTTTTCATTTTTGTCGAAATCGAGTAGTTTACTTCTACTTTGAGTTGAACAGAAGCACTATTCATAATTTATGTCATTTCTTGTTGCACATGTTGGCGAATAAAGATTTTCGTATTTATTATCTACAAATCGAAAACAAAACAAAAATGTGCACGCAGGAGAGAGAGGGACAAGCTACTCCCGACGTCGCGAGTAGCTGCTGCGCGCATAAAAGAGAGAGAGGGACACGCTACTCACGATGTCGCGAGTAGCTGCTGCGCGCATAAAAGAGAGAAAAGAGAGAGAGCGCGCAGATCGGTGGTTCTTCGTTGATAGATTCTGATGGATTCTGGTCGTCGCTGTGCCGCGATGAATTTTCCGTTGGCATTTCATAGACACTGCAAAAGCATCTTCGTAAAACCACAACTTAGAAATGGTGCGCTCAAAACAATTCTTACCGTGAGTGATAACGGGTCACCTGTGCAAGCATCAGCTGGTATCACTGCTGGTGGCACTGGCCGTGGAAATCATTGAGGCGATGAGAACAGAGAAACAGCAACGGAAATCGATGCAACAACGTTGACAATCGATTGTTCACAAATAGCAAGTGAGGAACGTTCGCGATCTGTACAAGAAAATGTGCGCACGCGCTGTTTGAACGTGTTGTTCTGACGTTCAAAAAACGGAACGCGATCGTTCCTCAATCGATTGTCAACGTTGTTGCATCGATTTCCGTTGCTGTTTCTCTGTTCTCATCGCCTCAATGATTTCCACGGCCAGTGCCACCAGCAGTGATACCAGCTGATGCTTGCACAGGCGACCCGTTATCACTCACGGTAAGAATTGTTTTGAGCGCACCATTTCTAAGTTGTGGTTTTACGAAGATGCTTTTGCAGTGTCTATGAAATGCCAACAGAAAATTCATCGCGGCACAGCGACGACCAGAATCCATCAGAATCTATCAACGAAGAACCACCGATCTGCGCGCTCTCTCTTTTCTCTCTTTTATGCGCGCAGCAGCTACTCGCGACATCGTGAGTAGCGTGTCCCTCTCTCTCTTTTATGCGCGCAGCAGCTACTCGCGACGTCGGGAGTAGCTTGTCCCTCTCTCTTGCGTGCACATCTTTGTTTTGTTTTTGTGAAAAATACGTCTGATATAGAAATAAATTGTAAAAAAAACGAGAGACACTCAGCATGGCAACACATTCATAAAAATCACTACACTCACTTCCAATTCAAAAACGTTGTTCCATTTTATTGCAAAATCACTAAGTTTACATCTGCAAAATCGACTGATATCAAAAACTGCGATTGTGCATCTTTTTGCGTCCAAGACAACTGTTGAGACGTCATTTTGTAAAAATTATGAAAAATGAAAAAACACGGGGTGTTTTATTTCCTACTTGAAGAAATTTGGTTTTTGCAGTCAGTTTACTTCTTCAAGAAGTAAATTCTAAAAAAAAGGCAAAAAAATAGCATGACAAAAAAAATTTTTATTGTCCTCGTCTTATATCAAAGCTGTTGTTTGTGCATAAATATTTATATGAACAATCCTATTTTGCTGTCTTTGGTTGTCAAACAAGTCAAGATTCTCGATTCGATTCCCGTAGTTTGACTCGACTCAATTGGTTGTGTGACACAGAACGTGCAAAACATTCGTTTGTTTCTCGGTGCTCTTCAAACTTTTTTACAGTTCGTAGATCTCATAAAACAAGGCAATAACATTGTCCAGGAGTCTTCATTCTTGCACGCCTAGCGGACGGTCGGTTTTATTCCGCCTCTCCTGTCCGCGACAGCAGCTTGCGCTCGCGATCGCATTCGGGAAGCAGCGCAAGTGTGAGAATTGAAAGCGCCGTTTGACACCCGGGCTGGCCACCCTGTCAAACGTAGGCTAAAAAAAATGTCCAGATTCCGGCTCAGCGTCGCTACCATCAACGCACGCTCACTGCTGACGGATTTTGAAGAGGCCATTCGCAAAACGCTGACGACGTCGTTCTTTTCTCCCACACTGGCGAAGAACTTCAGGAAATGCTGTCGGATATGGCCATCATCTGCAAGGACGTCGGACTGGAAGTCAACGTCAAGAAGACGCAGTGGATGGTACAGAAATGGCGGGATCAGCGACCTATCTCCTCCGGACTTCTCCTCAAGGACATCGAGGACGATTTCGAGCTCTCCCTCCACTTTACGCTGGGTCGATTCGCTCAACTCGGTGTTCAACAAGACGAAAACCAGACCACAGCAACGATGGGAAGAAGAAATCGCGCCCAAAACGAATCGAGACATTTACACCTACGTGGACATCATTTGTGCCTCCTAACATCTGGTCTAATGATAACTAACCACTGAGTAATGGTGAAATAAATAAATAAATAAACATTGTCCAGAAAGCAGCCGTTCCTTGTACTCAATAAAGCTGTGGGGTGCAATGATGGCCTTTTGAATAGGCCTTCCTGGTGGTTTCCATGTATCCTCTGGCCATCGAAGCGGCATTTTTTTCAGGAAAACGTGACTTTGTTTCAAATCATTATTTTGTGTCAAAAAGTACCATATTCAATGCCAAAAATGCCAAAATCTGTATCATGCGTAAATATTTAGTACATCTTTGGTTGTCATCCGGATGCAACAATTGTCTGCTCAGAAATTCATCAATTAAACCATGCGACAAAATTTTTTTGACTTCCGCGCTTACATTAACGCATCTGGCACGCTGTCGTTCTCTTTGACGTTCACGTACAACGCAGTATATGCCTTTCCACCAACTGTCCCTCCTCGTAATTCCAAAAACCAAAGGCTTTCAGTCTTTCGTCGAAAGCCGGCCAGCTACTGAGTAAGCGCTAATACCCACCGTAACCCGGGGGTCTTTGGGACTGAGTCAGCTGACACCGCGCTAACTTAGCTTCCTGATAAATTATCTAATTGTGGCGAGGGAAGGAAGGAAGGTAATAGAGCGCTGCTGACTTCCATTCTTTGGTCCAAGCTTATTTTAAAAAAGGGCAGAATTCCGGGTAAGCATGTGAAATAATGAGAAAACGTATAAACGGCTCTGCAAAGGTTAAAAAGGAATAAACACAATTTATTTAAAAAAATAGAGTATACAAATGGATCCTGAATCAAAGCGAAGCCGACTGAATCCAAATCGATTTTAATTTCGGTATGTGAAAAAAATTAATTCCAGTTACGGTTCTAATCAATTCCAATTTTCGATTCGGGAAATCGGTAATTTCTAAATATTTGACATTTTTTTAGCAAAGCAAACATCAAGCATTCAATGCAGTCAAACAAAGAATATTTTTTCTTGTTTCCAAAAATTTCATTAGTTATGGTGCCAATGTCCAAAAAAAAGAAAAACACCAATAATCACTTTTTTCCAAGCACAGAATTCTTTTCAAAAAAATTTCTCAGGAAACAAATTATTTATAAAAACCAAGTCAAGCATGCTTTACCGTTATTTGTGAAAAAAATTATTTTGGCCAGTGTTTGTTCATTTTTGAATTCCGCCTGTCCAAAATTCACAAAAAAATGCGATGCAGTTTTTTACTAATTTCAACGCCTCAAATTAATTTTTTTATGAGCTACTGGAAACAAAAATAAAGGAGATGGAGAAAAAAAGACGCATGGCATTTTTTATGTTTATTGTGTCTAGTGACCGTTGCAGCCCTAGCCAGCTCGTCTGGACCGTTGACAAAGGATGGAAGCAAGCCAGGCAAGGCAGACAGCGGCGCTCTCTCTTGACAGACCACCACCGCTATTACTACGGGCTGCGGCACGGCACGTTCCGAGAAAGGGTCGAGCTTTTCCCCTAAATACACACAGGCAGCCAGCCGGGTGAGTGTATTTCGTATTTTTCAACCCTCCCTCCCTCCCTCATGCCTTCCTCGTAGCGTCCATGCAAGGCATTCTCAGAATGCCGTGTTGCGCACACATGGCACAGGCATAGCGTGTTGAACATGCCATGCCTCGACCGAACTGGACCGCCTGTGCGTTGGTTATACAGCATCACTCACCGACCGCACCGACACAAAAAAACCAGTAGTGGATAAAAAAGAGCGACTGTCATCAGCGACCGCCCTGCCTGCCCTGTGCCCCCTGCCAAATCGGTAGTCTGCCGCAGCTGCAGCCAGTCCAAGTCAGTCATCATCTCTCAGGAGTGGTACACACCTGTCCTCTCCGGTATAATCCTTGAAAAGCGAATCAATCCTTAAAGCTGGAAGTTAAATCAATGTCCGCGAGTCCCGGCGTATCGCCAGACATCAAGCAACCCCTAACACCGACGATTTCATCGACCAAGTCAATTGTCATGCCGTCAAATGGATCGACCGATGGCATCAATGAAATCAAGCCTGATTGGGCGTTAATTGGTCAGTTTTTGCCTCTTATTCGAACTTGTAATGTTTCCTTAAGGAATGTAAAAATTATGATCATGTTACGGTATTTTTTGAAACTTGGAACTTTCCAGATTGGTAGCAAATTTTTGTTTTTTTGCGACTTTTTACAAGGATTCGGCTTCTTTCCGGTGACTGATCAAAATTCAAAAAAAAAATTTAAAACAGTTCATGTCCTCGTTTTCACACATGTTGCACGCACCAATGCTTGACCGGTCGTAGAGGTGATGTTGATTGTGAAAATAAACAGTCAACTGATAAAATTTATTATTATAAGAATCAACCAAAAGGGAGCGTTTCCGCATGCGTGAGTGCCATTTTCATTCGTCTGGTGTTCGCTTTTGCGCCGAGTGAGTAAATTAGGGGGGGGGGGAGATGAGCGCCACCGAAGAACATGTATCGTAAAGCAGCCCTTGGGAAGTGATTGAGCATGCTTGGGCTATCAATAACTGAGAGAAAACCTTTGAACGATAAATTGAGAGGTTGAACAAATTTTTTTAAAGTCGACTAAAAAATTAGAATTCAAATTTAAGAAAGCAAATCTCCCTCAAACACAAAAGTACAGGTACAATTGTACAATTAAGTCCGTTTTTATGTATTTCCCCTTACTAAATTACATTACGTCTCTGAGTTGTTAAAAAAACTCATTTCAACAAATTGAATGACACGGAGAGAGTAAAAGTCGTCTGGTCTGGCTGCCAGGAGGACTTATCGCATTATTCGTCGAAAAAGGGTCAAAACCTAATTTTCATCCAAATGGGTACTACCGACTTGGCTCAATCCCCAGACAAGAAAAAGCCAAAAAAAAGTCACTCATGATGTCATTCCGATCAAAAAATGGAATTTGTTCTGCAAACAAATTCCACTGATTTTAAGCTTTCAAAAATCATAATTTCAATTTTCCCTGAATAGCATCACTTACTTGGAAAGCACACCACCGCAAAGCAGACAGGCAGCAGCTGTTTTTGTTATTTTAGAGACTACGAGATTAAAAGTTGGCATATTGGAGTAAATTAGTTACTGTCATTGACGAAGAACGGGCACTATGATACCAAGAAATGATGTCTGTGTCTGTTTGGTAAATGTCAAATATTTAGTTTTTTTTGGCGTCGGCTTCATCAAGAAAAAAATGTCGAAGAAAAAATCCTAGCAGACCGGTGTCTAATTGGAACCAAAACTGTCCAAACCGTTCTTTTTCAAAAAATTAGAAAAAAATTTCAAACTTGACATCACTGATCAGGTGCCTTCCAAATCCGGCATTTTCTGCAAAGCGGATTTGAAGCATTCCATATTACGTCACGGGGATTAAATTTTTAAATAATTTATTTTGCTTTTAGAATTTTTTCCTAGAATCAAGGATTTTGTTCCAGAAGCCATAGAATACCGTTTTTATATACTTTTTACCTCCATAGAAATCGAAACTGTGCACGGATCCTAAAAAATCGTTTTTAAAATTTTTTATTTCAACAAATTCGTTTTTTTTCCAGACGAGATCAGCATCCCCCTCCTCGAGCAAGGCATCGGGTCCTTCGACGTGCTTCAACGAACGCTGCCGACCATTGTTCTGTCCAAATTCGATAAAATAGATGACGAATGGACCGAAGCCCGAGTAACAAAGCTCTTTCGCATATCCCAACTCCAAATTAGGTACATACTGGTATGTTTCGCACCCAAATTTACTATTTAATCCCCCTGGCTGTCAGTTGGCCAGTTTCTCGTTAAGGAGAGACTAATTTAATTATTTTCCTGCCAAACCCTTGCTTTCATGTCCCCCAAGAGCCCGGTTTTATCACTTCTCAATTTTTTTTTTTTCATTTTTCAGCAAAGCCAACAAACTTTGGTCAAAGAACTCGAAGTCGAACGAGAGAAGGTGAAGAGGGCAACGAGGACGACAGCATCCTTCCGAAAAAGTCTCATGCACACCCAAAGGGTGACTGCCAGAGACTTGTTTAAGGTTGGTACTTTTTTTGAACCTCAATGAGTTCTGAGAACCAACATGAGTCATATCTCCAGACTGAAGGGGGTTACGCGCAATAATCACGAGTCAAGTCAGTCGGTTACGGTACGTTAGTCTTCCACGAAGCCATGGAAGCCATTTTCGTATGCTCTCGTCTTTTTTTTTAATTGCAAATAATCACGTACACAACTTTTGTTTTTGACTTGAATTTCTTGGGATCTTTGGGATACGATACTTTTTTTGTATGCTGAGAAATGTGAGTTAGAAAGGTTCCTCATTATACCGCGCAATGACACCTGGGAAAGTAATAATCGGCTTGAAAAAGTGATCATAAATAGATTCTGTGGACGTCATTTGTGCCTCCTAACATCTGGTCTAATGATAACTAACCACTGAGTAATGGTGAAATAAATAAATAAAAATAGATTCTGCGAGGGCAAAGTATAATAAGAAAAACACATATTTTTGGCACAGGTGCTTATTTATTTGTAGGAAAGGATTTTAAAAATCAGATTTTGGAAAAAATAGAATATTTGGAATTATATAAAATTTACGATTTCAAATTAGTGTTAAAAAATGAAAAATTAAAAAAAAATTGTTCAATACACGTTTTTATTTGGATTGCAAATTATTTTTTTATTTTTTTTATTTCGAACTATTTTTAAAACTGTCAAAACTCGATTTATGATCCGTTTGTTCTTTGCATCCATCAAAACCGGAACTTTGGTGCTCATTGGCAAGCAATGCACGCTGCGCTGTCATTCTTTATTCTGGGTAGTCAGTTGCATTATGTCCCCTGAGTTTTTTTACACAAATACATTTTTTAACACAACATTTATCAAGTGCTATAAGAAAATAATTTATGGCGCGAACGAAGCGCAGGCTAGCGTGTGAACAGAATTTTTTTGCCATCGCGTAGTATACCGAGAAGCAGCATTAATTCAGAGAAGCAAGAAAGCAAGCTCCAAGAACCCGAGTTCAATCTTTTGCGCTGCTTTTTTTTGCCGTTGCCGCTATTTCTTGGTAGCCAGCTGGGTTACTGTTTTTAGACCCAGCAGAAAAGAAGAAAAAAATTACTTACTTATTTACTCCCCCTCTGGCAGGCAAAACTGACAGGAAAAACAATCACGGAAGTAATTAGTGTCATGAACCAGTGTAAAAGTGTCATGAAATTTTTCTCGTCGCTGCCAAGGCTGGCTTACAGCCAGGAAGGATTTTTTAATGAAAGGGATTTTTTTATACAACTGCAAAAAAATTTTCTGTGAAGCGGAAGAAAAGTGCAGCACGATCTCTTACATGAACACCATTTTTTTTAGTTTTTTTTCATTCAGTGAATAATTGCGTTTTGGGTGCAAGACATACCTTGAAATGAATTCTGCATTGGAACACGGAAGTAAAAAAAGTTGTGTACTGAACGAACGTTTTCGCCCTCGCGCGTTCGCACATATTTATTTAGTCGATGAAAATAGGCATCAAAGCCCGTGTTGGGGGTTTCCAAGTTCGAAGAAAGTAGCCTAGACTTGAAAAAAAGTTGACAATTTCTGTGCTTTGACAGTTTTATCGTTTCCCACTAACCAAGCCAGCCTATTTATGTACAAACATAAATACATAAATATTTCAGTGCGACGAGTGTTCCAAAATCTTCCTGCATAGCACATTCCTCGCCGACCACATCCAGCGCAAGCACCGGGGATCGACGCCCCTGATCAGTGCTTCGGGCAACTCGATCAACAACAACAATGCGTCTTCGAACGGGCCTTCTCCGTCGACGCCTCCGATGAAGCATCACCAGGGCATCAGTGCTCTCGGCTCGCCGTCCGTTACTTGGAAAGCCTGAGTAACTTCGCTACAAATAAATTTAGTACGAATCCCGAATCTTATCATTTCATGTATTTGCTGGATACTGTAAATTGAAACGTCTAATTTTTTTGAAGGCATTGTCATGGTTTTTTTCTATCGTTGTACAGGTTTTATTTACCATAAACTTTCCTCTTATGCAGAAAAAAAGAATTTTCAAATTCAAGTCATTATGACAGAATTAAATACAATAATTTAGGCACAAACTGAAAAAAAAGTAAACACACTTGCAAATTTCTTTTTTTTAAATGTCATGAAAAAAAATTATATTTTGAGATCTTGAAAACCACGGCATCAAACTTTTACCGTTCGTTAAGAATATTTGTGTTTTAACCTAACAAGTCACAAGGAATTCCAATTCTTCGAATGTAAGTGTAATTTAGAGTGAAATAAGGTAGCCACGACGACAGCTAATACGCATTAGTGTTGTTACTCGCGTGCTAAGTCATTCCGCGAAGGCAAAAGCCAGAGTCCGTCAGGAAAAAGTCATAACCAGAAAAGGAATTGTTACCGTGTAAATACCTAACAACAAAACAGAACAAGGGTGCAAAAAGCGTTGAATGACAAAAAAGCGTAATGAAAATTCAAATAAAAAACAAAAGTGGTAAGAGCATTAACAAAAAATACAGACAAACAGAAAAAGGTGAGAAATTCTAAACATGGAAAACAACCAACCTCAAAGATTACAAAGAAAATCGAATCGATGAGTGGAAAGGTGAGCATAAGTTGGGGATGCCAAGTTTTGATCCTTCAAAGCCGAGAGAGCGATTTGCTTCGTCTTCGCAGACCAGGTAATGGTTCGTCGCCGGGCAAGTACAGGCTGTGGAACTCCTGAAAAAATCATAAAAACTCACACTTTCAAAAATGTATATTACATATAAAAATTTTCAGTGGTAAAAAAATCATAAAAATTCTTTTTCAAAAATTTTACAAAATATTTTCTTGAAAAGACTTACCGCAGCACCACGAGCATCAAATCCCAGAAATCTCGGCAGAGGGCACTTCGAGGACTCTTGCTTCAGCACAACCAGCGCCCAATCCAGAAAATTGCCACAGAGTAGACAGGCGATGTTGAACACGTTCTCGTAAGTGGTGACGTAGGTGTGATTTTCGCAGAAAGCGCATTGTTGACTATGAACGGGTTTTCGCGCCGGTTTTCTTGATTTCCGCTTCTCGCCTTGATCCTCGTCCGAGAGCCTCGATAACCACATGGCAGAAACGTGGAGTCGCCATTGAAGTTGCTGCTCGTCCATCGGCTCCTTCAACTTCTGGGGTTCCAAAGGAGTCTGAAAGAAAAAAAGTTCAAAACTTGAAAAAAAGTCCAAAAAATAAAACCAACCCGGAAAGATCCATGCGAAGCGATCGGCTTGAGGTCCTGCTTGTGGATCTTCAGATTGATGGCCCGATTCAGGCTCTCCAGAGACAGCTGGGCACTGTTTTTGACATTCAATGACATGAAATATAAAAGAGCGATTGAAAAATCGTAATCCGCGTCGTGAAGGCAGGTAAGCGCGTGCTCGATGACGCTGTCGCCGCCAAAGTGCTTTTTTTCCAGGCTGTGGAGCTGGTCATTGTCCCAGAACATGTAGGCACGGAAAAAGCGGGCAGAACGCAGATAGGCCGCTTCCAGGCCATTTGAAATGTGTAGATCCGGGACGTAGGTCGGCACATCCCGATCCGGAGAATATTCGTAGCTCGAATCCGACTCGGAAGCCGAATTGACGGATTCGTTGCAGTCCGGAGAGCTCGAGTACGCAGAATCCGTGAGACTCGGACTCGGCACGCATTCCCGGGTCTGATAAATCGGAAAATCCGACGGACGATCGGTTGCCATGTCGTCCAGGAGCTAAAAAAATTAAACAAAATAAAAAAAATATAATAAAAAATATCTACAAACCTCGAAAAGCGTGTCAAATACCATAGGACAGAAAATTGCGGTATCCACAATCCGGCAAAAGCGTCTGAATCTGGGTACGAGCGGCGGAAGGGTGTTGCAAAAGTCGTCGAAATCAAATTTCTCGGTCCGGCAGCAGTCAGGCAGTTCACCGTAAATGGCAAAAGCCAACAGGTAACACACGGATTCCATATCTTGTTGATACGACGCGGGGTGGTCCTTTCGGTCATCGTCGTCGAAGACAGGGTAGTTGAGGTCACGCGTCTCGATCATGTGCAGCGGCCAGATGTGGGATTCCGTCGGAGTGAAGCTGACGATGCAGTCTGCAAACGAAGGAGAGGGAAAGCCGATGAAGCGAGGCTTCACCGAGCCGTGAACATATTTCTGAAAAAAAAGACGGTAAAACGGTCAAAAAATAAACAAAATCCAAAAACCCACCATTTCGTGCAGCTTGCGGATCGCACTGAGAAGATTCTTCGCAAAAGTCGTAACCAGGGGTCTAGAGGGACGAATTCCAACGGTGAAATCGTAAAAGTTGAAAAAATACATCGGAGTGACGATGAGCTGGTGCTCCATGCACCTGACGATTACCTGCTGGGTCAGCAGAACGTTGGGAAGGTGAAACTTGACCGAAAGCAAGTCTGCAATGAACAAAAGAAATGAAAAAGGCAAAAAAATGAATTTTTAGGTAACCCGGATGAAAAGTAGGCGACATTTATGTTAGATTACATTATTGAGCGAGTGGCCTAAAAAATGGTTAATTGACAAAAAACAACAATGAAACCAGGCAAAATATATTTATATGAACGACAGAGAGCTTGCTTTTAGGCTAACTAAGAATAACCGTCATTTCACAAAAAAAACTTTAGGTCAAAGTTTTTTTGTTATAAAATTCCAGAAAAAAATCATGAATTTTAGGCCAACCCATAGTTTCAGCCGCTGAACTCCATGAATCAATGAAAAATCTATTGAAATAATAAAAAAGTAAACTAGTACTCAAAAAGTAACTTCCAGAATGATTTTAGGGCCAACAAACAAATTGACAAAAAAAATGTTGAAAAACTTCACAAATAATAATTTTGAGCATCTCCCCAGCTTTTTTCACCCCATTTTTTTGTATACTCATCAAAAAAATTACCTTTGACCTTGCGAAGCTTGTTGAACAATGTCCTAAGGTTATCTTTGGTGTCGATGCACTTGGAGGCAGGAATCAGCCGGATAACGCAGAGCTCGGGAGCTTGATTGTTCGAGCACTGAAAAAAATACCAAACAGGTTTTTTTTCGTTTTTTTTGCAACCAATGACACTGGCACAAAAAAACAAAAGAAACTTACATCTCGTGCGATGTATGTAGCGTAAGTGCCACCCAGGCGATCGCCGATGGGCATGAACCGGCCTAGGATGAGGTCATCCTGTGACAGCAGCATGACAGAAGCCTTGTATACCAGACGTGATACAAAATCGGATAAATATCAGTGAAAAAGACGGTAGATAGTCAGAAATCTCAACAAAATACAGGAGAAAGGCGCTCTTTGCATGCATGCGTGCAAGAAAAAATGGATCAAAAAGACACAATGTGCGCGCAGTTATAACTGCGTATTTCACCTTAACTCTGTTCGCGTCGAGATACGTTTTTTTGACTGTTTATCTTTGCTTTCTCGAAGATTTTGGATAATTTTGTTCTGTTTTATGACTTTTTGCATGTTATCCGCGTGTTTTTGCAGACATTTTTGATACCGGTCGAATCGCATTGGCAGGAGAGTGCCTTTAGCAGGGGTGGCGAATTTCTATGCTATCGTTTCAATACATTTTAGTTTCGTGCTAATTTGAACGTATTTTGTGTCCTATTTGTTTGATGTCAACATTGTATCGTTTTTATAATTTAGATTACATTTAGCAGAGCTCAAAACCGGTGCCGAATTTTTTTATCTTTTTTGCGATTTTTTTTATTTTTTTGTACTGTAATTTATTTTCCTAATCAATAGATCAGGAAAACAATTAGACTTTTCAATATTTATAAATTCTTTCGGAAGAATGACCGGCATCCGACAGATTGCGGAAACATGCTTTGTTCATAGGCTTTGGTCCGCAGAAGAAAACTGCCGTGCCCGGTGAAGGTATGGGAAGGTGTATGGTGATCATTGTCCTATCGACGAATCCCGTCGACTGATCCCAGCCTTCAGGAGGTAGGTCGAGCGTGTAGTGTACGCTGAAACGTCCTGGATGGCCTGCAGCGAGGGAATCGAGCTCGTTGCGGAGAACTATGTCTTCGGCTGTTTTGTTCGCAAAAATTAGGGTAATCGTCGTAGGATCGTTTTTATTGGCCAAAACATGTTGAAGGATCTAAAAAAATTTAAATGAATTTAAGGGAAACATGTTTTGATTTTTTTACCTGAAACAAAGGTGCGATCCCTGAACCCCCAGCGATCATTCCGATGTGCTGGAAATTCCGGGTTTTACGTTTGATGGAAAAACTTCCGTTGCCGAGGTATGTATAGCGACCTTTTGGACCACGGAAGTCAATGGTGTCACCAATTTTGAGGGAATCGATGTACCGGGTCATTTTTCCGCCTTTTAGGAACACCTGGCTGGGGAAGTAGACTTTTATGAGCAGGTCCACGTACCCGACAGTCGACTCGAGAGATACCGGAGTGTATTTTCGCATCACGCGTTTTCCGCGGATGCTCGCACTCAGTCGAACGTGCTGCCCCACCGGAACACCGAGAACGTGGTTTTCCGATGGCAGAGCAAAGCGGTAAATTCTGGTATCATGATTGAGAATTCGTTTTTCAATAAGCCGAAGGGGATATTTTTTGTGGGAATCGATGAGAGTCACGGGATGCTGAAAACAAACCGGGTGAATTTTGTGGGATGAAAAAAATGCCGACTAACGGTGGTTGGGAAGATTGTAGTCGTAGGCATGTTGCCCGGAGTTCAAAGACAGAAAAAATGTTGTCCAACACTCGCATAAGGAGCACTAAAGGAGCACAACGGGAGAGAAAGACGCGCGGAAGCTATCGAGGGCAAGGTGTTGCAAATCGTGTACTTTACACGCACGCACGACACGGAGCTACGTCGTGTCGTGTAGTTTTGAATTTGCCTCAAAAATCGACTTTGACTCCGAGTCAAAATAGGTTCGACGAAAATGCATCAATAAACGCCTAAAAACTGCGTGCTTTCATATTTAAAGAAAACTGCGTGATTTCATCTTTAACGACTTTTTATTTTACAAAATCAAAAATTTGGCACCAAACATAGCTATAAAAATGTATTTTTTTCATAAAAAATTCATCAAAGAGTGGACTCCGAACAGTCAAAGAGTTATTTTGTAGAAATCGACTCTCGACTCTGATTCTGACTCTCAGAGTCAGAGTCAGACTCTGAGAGTCGAGTTTTCCCCCCCTTATGCGAGTGCGGGCAGTCGAAACGAGCATACATTCAAAAGCTTTTGTGTGGCAAATCGCCTGTTTTTATATCCTCACTGGCTGCGGAGCACGAGTGACGCCAAGTGCTGCTGAACTTTGTGAGCCAGCTCCGCCCAAAGCTGCATGTGAGGTAAAATCGCTGACAATCCCGATGTATGGATTTCTGGTGCTCAATTGTGTGATTTTTGGATATCAAAATGTGCCACGTACGCTGGATTAACACCTTCCGATTTAAAAAGGTGCAAAAGTTGAGTCGCGTGAGTTTTATTAGCCGTGCTTCCTACTTGTTGGATCCTCGCATGCTGCACGCGCAACTCAGTAGGTAAGCTAACAGGTGAATACCGTTCTTCGTCTGTTAGCTGGGTTTAACCGAGAAAAACAACAACAAGAATTGCACAAAACTAGATTCCCTTGCTTCAAGGCATCCAGGACGTTTCAGCGTACATTACACGCTTGACCTACCTCCTGAAGGCTGGGATCAGTCGACGGGATTCGTCGATAGGACAATGATCACCAAGCATCTTCCCTCACCTGCACCGGGCACGGCAGTTTTTTTCTGCGGACCAAAGCCTATGAACAAAGCATGTTTCCGTCATCTGTCGGATGTTGGTTATTTACCTGAACGCGGAAAGATGAAAAAATAAATTTGTGACGTATAAGTGTGTGATCGCCGAATCGTATTACACGAAAGTCACACATGCATCACAAAATGTCACACACCTATCACAAACGCAAAATATTATTGACGTAAAAAATTTTTATTTCTAATAAAAAAACGCACCAGAACGTCCAAAAAGTCTAAATAAGAAAAAAATTACTGTACAAAAAATTCGATACTATGTAATTTAGAATTTTTTTCTTGACACAAATTTTGAGCAATTTAAATGTAGCCTCAATTATAAAAACGTTACAGTGCTGCAATTTTGAGAAAATATTGTGAATGCTCAAGAATTAGAAAAATGAAGCTTAAAAAATTAAACTGGCACTGGCACCGATGTTATGTCATGAATCAGCATCAGTTCCAGTCAAGATACATATCTACAAAGAAAACAAACAGCGAATTGCACGAATTCACACAAAAAAAAATATAAATCCCCGGTTACGATCAAATTTGATTGGCATTGAAAAAATGCAGATTTCCCCTCACTTGCTTTAGCGATGCTTTTATCCACCGCCGCATGGCCCACCCAATGCATGGCACAGCTTGCTTTCTACCTTCTCGATCACGTCCATGATCATCGTCACATGCATTTTGGAGTTTTTTGTCCTCGCGACGTTGCCGTTTACGATCACCCTTTTTTGTCTATTCCATGTGAGAACCAAGAAGAATAATTTCTCTAGTTTTTCCCCCTCTTCGCGGTATGGCTCGTCTGACGACGATGCATCATCTTCGACGACGACGTCCGACAAGTCTATTACCCGTGAATCTTCCGGCGTCGATGCCCGGAAAAACACCCCACCTGGCCCGAATAAGTTGTCCGCGCCATCTCCGGATGACCATAACAGCAGTACGGGCAGCGATAACTCTCTGTCCGAGCAAAATCAAGAAAAATCGGTGTACTTCATGACGACAGCGACGGAAGTCAAAAAATGTGTCAATTCGTACTACGCTCTGCCTCCACCGAAAGATAAGCCGGTGAATGAACGAGAGATTTTTTCTGGAGAACGTCCACTTGGGGACATCCCGGTGAAAAGGCCTGCAGAACCCCCGCTCAGGGAAGCCACAAAACCGGCGGTTACCCCCGAGTATAAGGCTCCAGCCCCAGTTTATGTCGCTCCAAAAGTTGAAAAAAGTGTTGGACCCGAGGAGAAAATCGTCAAGCCGAAAGTTATGCAGCAAAAAGCGTCATCGATGGCGATAGTACAGACAGGTAAGTCGAAAAAAATGGTTTTCGTAAAAAAATTGCTAAAATCCTGACACGAAAGTAGAGAGTACGGTAGCCATCACAAAAAAAATGGTCCAAATGACTGCATATAAAAATTGTTGGCAAAAAAAATCGTGTCGAGAAGTAACCCAAAAACCTTACAAAAAAATAATCAAACGACCGTAAAAAACCGGAGTAAAAATTTTTACGGTTAATCGATAAGTTTTTTGTTACGTTTTCGATACGATTTTTTTGATAATTTTTATAAAAATATAAATATCTTTTCTCTAAGCACATCAATTTTTAATAAATGGAG
Organism: Turbatrix aceti; assembly: GCA_963969345.1. Taxonomy (NCBI): domain Eukaryota; kingdom Metazoa; phylum Nematoda; class Chromadorea; order Rhabditida; family Panagrolaimidae; genus Turbatrix; species Turbatrix aceti. Next base: position 756,209 of record OZ017768.1, on the reverse strand, counting down.
GGAAAAATATTTTACCTTTTTTTTTCATTTTTAGGCCAACCCTCGATGACCGGCTCACAAAAAGCCCCGAAAAAACCGTCGTATTATCTATCGCCTACATCGCCCAACGTGTCCCTTCAGTCGACGAGGGATGTCCGCGAGAAAAACGACAACGACCTGGACAGATCAACGAAGAAACCGCTTGAACGCGACCACGAACGGGATCGGAAGCTCGCGATGAAAGCGCTCCAGAGATTCAAGAATCGCAGTGGCCTCGTGGACGACAGCTTCCGCCTGAGAAGCAAGTTCACAGCCCAGGCGCCGACCTACGTTCCCCCAGGCCAGAAAAAGTTCAAGCCCATTTCTGAACTCGACGAACCCCCGACACTCAAGGAGGTAACCTACCCAAAAAAAAGTGCCCAAATAATTACCTTTCATTTTTCAGAAACGACGCAACAGCAAAAGAGTCGTCAGAAGGGCGAAAAAATCAAAACCAAAAGAGACCAAAAAATGAACAAGTCGACTTCCGCTCCAGCAGAAAATCACTTGTTGGCGTACTCAACTCGCATGGCATGCGTCGGCGAGATTTTGAAGTGGTTAAGTGCCTTCTTTGCTGCCGTTGCCTCGGCTTCTGTGCCAAACTCGATAAACGCAATATCGCTGCGTCCGGGGACGGGTCTGATGTCGGCGAGGCCGGGAAAGGGACCAAAAGCCAGGCGAAGCGTCTGATCCGTGGTCGTTTCCGGAAGATTCGACACGAAGAGGATCTTGTGGGGAGGAGCGGTGCTCTTGGTCGTCGGTCGTTCGTCCGAGCCTCCGGCTGGGGCATCAGGACGAACTTTCTTGGCAGCAGGGACGTTTTCCTTGGCTTTCGGGGGCTGAACGACGCGTTTCTTCGGTCTGGAAAGTTGAAATAACAATAATTGTTTACCAGCGAAAAAATAGTAAAAAAAACCATAAAATTTTCACATAAATCCCAAAAACCTCGCAAAACCAACCTTTCAACAAAAGTTCCCTTCGCCTTGGCGATAACGTCCGAATCATCCTTTGCGAATTGGATCTTCATGGGTTTTTCGTAAAACGGAAATCCCTGCATCGATCTGAGAGCCGTCGACGCACAATTGACGTCCTTGAAGATGACATGAGCCTGACCACGCATGCGAAGCGTCTTGAAAGCCATGATATCGATGACCTGTCCAAACTGTGAAAAAACAGCGTACAACGCTTTGCGGAGCTCTGAAACAAGACAAAAATCGTCAATTTGGCAAAAAAAGACGACAACTCCACTCACCGTCCTTCTTCACCTTCTCATTGAGGTTGTTGATGTACAAAGTGTGGTTCGGCTTGACATCCGCCATGTTTGAAACGTACAAATACCCAAATCGGGAAAAAAATACACAAAAGCGGCGAAAGGATGGATTTGTTTCGGAAAGCGCTTCGCTTCGTCGACTGAAAATTGTTTTCGCGTCGGGAACACTGAGAAAGGGGAAATGCTACTTTTGGAACATTTCCTGGAGTAAAAAAGTATTACGGTCTATTGGTAAGTTTTTTTTGTTATTTTTTGTATTTTTTTGACACCGTATTTTTTGGTTTTCGTGTCAAGATTTTTGCGTTTGTTTCATGTTTTTTGCTTACGGCGAAAATATCATTTTTCATCATGAAATCAGTTGTCTTTGTCTTCCTTTTTTCTTTTGGAGTTCTCGATTGCCATCTTTGCCTTCTCGCAATACAATTGAGCAACCCAAAAAGAAAAAAACAGCGAATGTGTGTTGTTTTTTGTGTTCTCTCTTCTCCTTTTGGCTGGGCAG
>OZ017768.1:578021-754222 GCA_963969345.1 Turbatrix aceti | reverse complement strand
CCGGGGAGAATTTCCGGAGATTCTGCGGAGAAATTCTCAATTTTTTGTTTAACGGAAAAAAACATAAAAAAAATTTTGAACGTGTATAGAATTGAACCGGGGTCTCAAAATGGCACAAAAAGTGGGGAGAACGATAACAATTGACGGACGACTAGACTATTGCGACTTGTTTGTAGTCCATTCTCGCTGAGCAATAAACTCTTTTTTACTGCAGTAGCGACTGACATTGGGCAGCCAGACCTTCCCCTTACTTTTCGCTGCCAAAACGCCATTTTAGTACGCGTGGTAGTATTTTTCTATGTTCGCTCGAAAATCAACTGCGCAAAGAGCTTTATTCTATTCAAGCTACCACCCTGTATCAGCCGCTGACTGCAGTGCAGCTGCGGATTAACTTCCCAAAACGTCTCTCCTCCCTTTTACAGCGTGCGTGCATAGGTTCTCTTTCTCTGCGTCTCCATGAAAAATGCAATATTAATGATGTCGCTTGGTCATTCAAGCTTTTTGCGTAAGCAGGTAGACAAAAGCTGCCTACGAGCATCCATCTTCGGTTTAATTACCCAAGTTTGAGGTAAACATTGAATTCCGCCCTTGCGAAAGCTTGTGGCTGAATACCACTAAATTTTGGAAAGCATTTGTATAAGCAAATGCATAAATTGAAATCGCCAATATTTTTACCATTTTGAGTTCCGGTTCAATTTCAAAAAAATGTACAAAAAATTTTTTTGGACAATAAAAAGAGTTGTTGTGTCAAAAATCATTGTTTTTGCTATCCGTTGTTATAAAAAATTTTACAAACACATTTTTGTTTCTTTTTCTTATCAATCGTTACTTTCGTGCGTGCTCAAGCTGACTGTCACATTGCCTGAAGTCACAAAATGTAGCAATTTTGATTACATGTTTTTTTTTAATTTTGATGGATCCACCTTATTACCAGAATATTTGTATCAAGTGTCTCGAATTTTTTTTTTGAGTATTAAACTTAATGTGAGGGTAAAAACAACATTTCCAATTGGACAATTTATAAACAAAACTGCCGTCTCGGGCACTTTTTGGCGCTTATATAACCCCAAATCCGTAAAAACAAGGTATTTTTTGCCAATGGCAGATACTAATTTACAAATTATGGGTAACTGGGGGGTTTAATTTTTTCTGACAACATAATAGGTTGCTTGTTCAAATAAAATTGTTTGGACAATTGTGCACTTGCTCCCGGATTAATAAGACACAAAAAGGTGATGCACCCTGACTTGCGGCGGGGCGCATAAAAATTGGCATGGTGTTTGGGCAGGTTGATCCCCGCCAAGGGCATCCAGCTAAATGTCCTATACGTCAATTGCTTCCTAATACCTGTACAAATGTTAAAAAATTTTGGTTCTGTTTCATTCTTCTATTTTAGATGTTTTAATAAAAAACGTTTGTCCACGGACTTTTGCCGTACCCTGTAAAAACACGGATTTTTTTATTTTTTGTTTCATATCGTCTTTAAATCTCCCGGGAGAATTTTTTTCCCCGGGGAGAATTTCCGGAGATTCTGCGGAGAAATTCTCAATTTTTTGTTTAACGGAAAAAAACATAAAAAAAATTTTGAACGTGTATAGAATTGAACCGGGGTCTCAAAATGGCACAAAAAGTGGGGAGAACGATAACAATTGACGGACGACTAGACTATTGCGACTTGTTTGTAGTCCATTCTCGCTGAGCAATAAACTCTTTTTTACTGCAGTAGCGACTGACATTGGGCAGCCAGACCTTCCCCTTACTTTTCGCTGCCAAAACGCCATTTTAGTACGCGTGGTAGTATTTTTCTATGTTCGCTCGAAAATCAACTGCGCAAAGAGCTTTATTCTATTCAAGCTACCACCCTGTATCAGCCGCTGACTGCAGTGCAGCTGCGGATTAACTTCCCAAAACGTCTCTCCTCCCTTTTACAGCGTGCGTGCATAGGTTCTCTTTCTCTGCGTCTCCATGAAAAATGCAATATTAATGATGTCGCTTGGTCATTCAAGCTTTTTGCGTAAGCAGGTAGACAAAAGCTGCCTACGAGCATCCATCTTCGGTTTAATTACCCAAGTTTGAGGTAAACATTGAATTCCGCCCTTGCGAAAGCTTGTGGCTGAATACCACTAAATTTTGGAAAGCATTTGTATAAGCAAATGCATAAATTGAAATCGCCAATATTTTTACCATTTTGAGTTCCGGTTCAATTTCAAAAAAATGTACAAAAAATTTTTTTGGACAATAAAAAGAGTTGTTGTGTCAAAAATCATTGTTTTTGCTATCCGTTGTTATAAAAAATTTTACAAACACATTTTTGTTTCTTTTTCTTATCAATCGTTACTTTCGTGCGTGCTCAAGCTGACTGTCACATTGCCTGAAGTCACAAAATGTAGCAATTTTGATTACATGTTTTTTTTTAATTTTGATGGATCCACCTTATTACCAGAATATTTGTATCAAGTGTCTCGAATTTTTTTTTTGAGTATTAAACTTAATGTGAGGGTAAAAACAACATTTCCAATTGGACAATTTATAAACAAAACTGCCGTCTCGGGCACTTTTTGGCGCTTATATAACCCCAAATCCGTAAAAACAAGGTATTTTTTGCCAATGGCAGATACTAATTTACAAATTATGGGTAACTGGGGGGTTTAATTTTTTCTGACAACATAATAGGTTGCTTGTTCAAATAAAATTGTTTGGACAATTGTGCACTTGCTCCCGGATTAATAAGACACAAAAAGGTGATGCACCCTGACTTGCGGCGGGGCGCATAAAAATTGGCATGGTGTTTGGGCAGGTTGATCCCCGCCAAGGGCATCCAGCTAAATGTCCTATACGTCAATTGCTTCCTAATACCTGTACAAATGTTAAAAAATTTTGGTTCTGTTTCATTCTTCTATTTTAGATGTTTTAATAAAAAACGTTTGTCCACGGACTTTTGCCGTACCCTGTAAAAACACGGATTTTTTTATTTTTTGTTTCATATCGTCTTTAAATCTCCCGGGAGAATTTTTTCCCCGGGGAGAATTTCCGGAGATTCTGCGGAGAAATTCTCAATTTTTTGTTTAACGGAAAAAAACATAAAAAAAATTTTGAACGTGTATAGAATTGAACCGGGGTCTCAAAATGGCACAAAAAGTGGGGAGAACGATAACAATTGACGGACGACTAGACTATTGCGACTTGTTTGTAGTCCATTCTCGCTGAGCAATAAACTCTTTTTTACTGCAGTAGCGACTGACATTGGGCAGCCAGACCTTCCCCTTACTTTTCGCTGCCAAAACGCCATTTTAGTACGCGTGGTAGTATTTTTCTATGTTCGCTCGAAAATCAACTGCGCAAAGAGCTTTATTCTATTCAAGCTACCACCCTGTATCAGCCGCTGACTGCAGTGCAGCTGCGGATTAACTTCCCAAAACGTCTCTCCTCCCTTTTACAGCGTGCGTGCATAGGTTCTCTTTCTCTGCGTCTCCATGAAAAATGCAATATTAATGATGTCGCTTGGTCATTCAAGCTTTTTGCGTAAGCAGGTAGACAAAAGCTGCCTACGAGCATCCATCTTCGGTTTAATTACCCAAGTTTGAGGTAAACATTGAATTCCGCCCTTGCGAAAGCTTGTGGCTGAATACCACTAAATTTTGGAAAGCATTTGTATAAGCAAATGCATAAATTGAAATCGCCAATATTTTTACCATTTTGAGTTCCGGTTCAATTTCAAAAAAATGTACAAAAAATTTTTTTGGACAATAAAAAGAGTTGTTGTGTCAAAAATCATTGTTTTTGCTATCCGTTGTTATAAAAAATTTTACAAACACATTTTTGTTTCTTTTTCTTATCAATCGTTACTTTCGTGCGTGCTCAAGCTGACTGTCACATTGCCTGAAGTCACAAAATGTAGCAATTTTGATTACATGTTTTTTTTTAATTTTGATGGATCCACCTTATTACCAGAATATTTGTATCAAGTGTCTCGAATTTTTTTTTTGAGTATTAAACTTAATGTGAGGGTAAAAACAACATTTCCAATTGGACAATTTATAAACAAAACTGCCGTCTCGGGCACTTTTTGGCGCTTATATAACCCCAAATCCGTAAAAACAAGGTATTTTTTGCCAATGGCAGATACTAATTTACAAATTATGGGTAACTGGGGGGTTTAATTTTTTCTGACAACATAATAGGTTGCTTGTTCAAATAAAATTGTTTGGACAATTGTGCACTTGCTCCCGGATTAATAAGACACAAAAAGGTGATGCACCCTGACTTGCGGCGGGGCGCATAAAAATTGGCATGGTGTTTGGGCAGGTTGATCCCCGCCAAGGGCATCCAGCTAAATGTCCTATACGTCAATTGCTTCCTAATACCTGTACAAATGTTAAAAAATTTTGGTTCTGTTTCATTCTTCTATTTTAGATGTTTTAATAAAAAACGTTTGTCCACGGACTTTTGCCGTACCCTGTAAAAACACGGATTTTTTTATTTTTTGTTTCATATCGTCTTTAAATCTCCCGGGAGAATTTTTTTCCCCGGGGAGAATTTCCGGAGATTCTGCGGAGAAATTCTCAATTTTTTGTTTAACGGAAAAAAACATAAAAAAAATTTTGAACGTGTATAGAATTGAACCGGGGTCTCAAAATGGCACAAAAAGTGGGGAGAACGATAACAATTGACGGACGACTAGACTATTGCGACTTGTTTGTAGTCCATTCTCGCTGAGCAATAAACTCTTTTTTACTGCAGTAGCGACTGACATTGGGCAGCCAGACCTTCCCCTTACTTTTCGCTGCCAAAACGCCATTTTAGTACGCGTGGTAGTATTTTTCTATGTTCGCTCGAAAATCAACTGCGCAAAGAGCTTTATTCTATTCAAGCTACCACCCTGTATCAGCCGCTGACTGCAGTGCAGCTGCGGATTAACTTCCCAAAACGTCTCTCCTCCCTTTTACAGCGTGCGTGCATAGGTTCTCTTTCTCTGCGTCTCCATGAAAAATGCAATATTAATGATGTCGCTTGGTCATTCAAGCTTTTTGCGTAAGCAGGTAGACAAAAGCTGCCTACGAGCATCCATCTTCGGTTTAATTACCCAAGTTTGAGGTAAACATTGAATTCCGCCCTTGCGAAAGCTTGTGGCTGAATACCACTAAATTTTGGAAAGCATTTGTATAAGCAAATGCATAAATTGAAATCGCCAATATTTTTACCATTTTGAGTTCCGGTTCAATTTCAAAAAAATGTACAAAAAATTTTTTTGGACAATAAAAAGAGTTGTTGTGTCAAAAATCATTGTTTTTGCTATCCGTTGTTATAAAAAATTTTACAAACACATTTTTGTTTCTTTTTCTTATCAATCGTTACTTTCGTGCGTGCTCAAGCTGACTGTCACATTGCCTGAAGTCACAAAATGTAGCAATTTTGATTACATGTTTTTTTTTAATTTTGATGGATCCACCTTATTACCAGAATATTTGTATCAAGTGTCTCGAATTTTTTTTTTGAGTATTAAACTTAATGTGAGGGTAAAAACAACATTTCCAATTGGACAATTTATAAACAAAACTGCCGTCTCGGGCACTTTTTGGCGCTTATATAACCCCAAATCCGTAAAAACAAGGTATTTTTTGCCAATGGCAGATACTAATTTACAAATTATGGGTAACTGGGGGGTTTAATTTTTTCTGACAACATAATAGGTTGCTTGTTCAAATAAAATTGTTTGGACAATTGTGCACTTGCTCCCGGATTAATAAGACACAAAAAGGTGATGCACCCTGACTTGCGGCGGGGCGCATAAAAATTGGCATGGTGTTTGGGCAGGTTGATCCCCGCCAAGGGCATCCAGCTAAATGTCCTATACGTCAATTGCTTCCTAATACCTGTACAAATGTTAAAAAATTTTGGTTCTGTTTCATTCTTCTATTTTAGATGTTTTAATAAAAAACGTTTGTCCACGGACTTTTGCCGTACCCTGTAAAAACACGGATTTTTTTATTTTTTGTTTCATATCGTCTTTAAATCTCCCGGGAGAATTTTTTCCCCGGGGAGAATTTCCGGAGATTCTGCGGAGAAATTCTCAATTTTTTGTTTAACGGAAAAAAACATAAAAAAAATTTTGAACGTGTATAGAATTGAACCGGGGTCTCAAAATGGCACAAAAAGTGGGGAGAACGATAACAATTGACGGACGACTAGACTATTGCGACTTGTTTGTAGTCCATTCTCGCTGAGCAATAAACTCTTTTTTACTGCAGTAGCGACTGACATTGGGCAGCCAGACCTTCCCCTTACTTTTCGCTGCCAAAACGCCATTTTAGTACGCGTGGTAGTATTTTTCTATGTTCGCTCGAAAATCAACTGCGCAAAGAGCTTTATTCTATTCAAGCTACCACCCTGTATCAGCCGCTGACTGCAGTGCAGCTGCGGATTAACTTCCCAAAACGTCTCTCCTCCCTTTTACAGCGTGCGTGCATAGGTTCTCTTTCTCTGCGTCTCCATGAAAAATGCAATATTAATGATGTCGCTTGGTCATTCAAGCTTTTTGCGTAAGCAGGTAGACAAAAGCTGCCTACGAGCATCCATCTTCGGTTTAATTACCCAAGTTTGAGGTAAACATTGAATTCCGCCCTTGCGAAAGCTTGTGGCTGAATACCACTAAATTTTGGAAAGCATTTGTATAAGCAAATGCATAAATTGAAATCGCCAATATTTTTACCATTTTGAGTTCCGGTTCAATTTCAAAAAAATGTACAAAAAATTTTTTTGGACAATAAAAAGAGTTGTTGTGTCAAAAATCATTGTTTTTGCTATCCGTTGTTATAAAAAATTTTACAAACACATTTTTGTTTCTTTTTCTTATCAATCGTTACTTTCGTGCGTGCTCAAGCTGACTGTCACATTGCCTGAAGTCACAAAATGTAGCAATTTTGATTACATGTTTTTTTTTAATTTTGATGGATCCACCTTATTACCAGAATATTTGTATCAAGTGTCTCGAATTTTTTTTTTGAGTATTAAACTTAATGTGAGGGTAAAAACAACATTTCCAATTGGACAATTTATAAACAAAACTGCCGTCTCGGGCACTTTTTGGCGCTTATATAACCCCAAATCCGTAAAAACAAGGTATTTTTTGCCAATGGCAGATACTAATTTACAAATTATGGGTAACTGGGGGGTTTAATTTTTTCTGACAACATAATAGGTTGCTTGTTCAAATAAAATTGTTTGGACAATTGTGCACTTGCTCCCGGATTAATAAGACACAAAAAGGTGATGCACCCTGACTTGCGGCGGGGCGCATAAAAATTGGCATGGTGTTTGGGCAGGTTGATCCCCGCCAAGGGCATCCAGCTAAATGTCCTATACGTCAATTGCTTCCTAATACCTGTACAAATGTTAAAAAATTTTGGTTCTGTTTCATTCTTCTATTTTAGATGTTTTAATAAAAAACGTTTGTCCACGGACTTTTGCCGTACCCTGTAAAAACACGGATTTTTTTATTTTTTGTTTCATATCGTCTTTAAATCTCCCGGGAGAATTTTTTTCCCCGGGGAGAATTTCCGGAGATTCTGCGGAGAAATTCTCAATTTTTTGTTTAACGGAAAAAAACATAAAAAAAATTTTGAACGTGTATAGAATTGAACCGGGGTCTCAAAATGGCAAAAAAGTGGGGAGAACGATAACAATTGACGGACGACTAGACTATTGCGACTTGTTTGTAGTCCATTCTCGCTGAGCAATAAACTCTTTTTTACTGCAGTAGCGACTGACATTGGGCAGCCAGACCTTCCCCTTACTTTTCGCTGCCAAAACGCCATTTTAGTACGCGTGGTAGTATTTTTCTATGTTCGCTCGAAAATCAACTGCGCAAAGAGCTTTATTCTATTCAAGCTACCACCCTGTATCAGCCGCTGACTGCAGTGCAGCTGCGGATTAACTTCCCAAAACGTCTCTCCTCCCTTTTACAGCGTGCGTGCATAGGTTCTCTTTCTCTGCGTCTCCATGAAAAATGCAATATTAATGATGTCGCTTGGTCATTCAAGCTTTTTGCGTAAGCAGGTAGACAAAAGCTGCCTACGAGCATCCATCTTCGGTTTAATTACCCAAGTTTGAGGTAAACATTGAATTCCGCCCTTGCGAAAGCTTGTGGCTGAATACCACTAAATTTTGGAAAGCATTTGTATAAGCAAATGCATAAATTGAAATCGCCAATATTTTTACCATTTTGAGTTCCGGTTCAATTTCAAAAAAATGTACAAAAAATTTTTTTGGACAATAAAAAGAGTTGTTGTGTCAAAAATCATTGTTTTTGCTATCCGTTGTTATAAAAAATTTTACAAACACATTTTTGTTTCTTTTTCTTATCAATCGTTACTTTCGTGCGTGCTCAAGCTGACTGTCACATTGCCTGAAGTCACAAAATGTAGCAATTTTGATTACATGTTTTTTTTTAATTTTGATGGATCCACCTTATTACCAGAATATTTGTATCAAGTGTCTCGAATTTTTTTTTTGAGTATTAAACTTAATGTGAGGGTAAAAACAACATTTCCAATTGGACAATTTATAAACAAAACTGCCGTCTCGGGCACTTTTTGGCGCTTATATAACCCCAAATCCGTAAAAACAAGGTATTTTTTGCCAATGGCAGATACTAATTTACAAATTATGGGTAACTGGGGGGTTTAATTTTTTCTGACAACATAATAGGTTGCTTGTTCAAATAAAATTGTTTGGACAATTGTGCACTTGCTCCCGGATTAATAAGACACAAAAAGGTGATGCACCCTGACTTGCGGCGGGGCGCATAAAAATTGGCATGGTGTTTGGGCAGGTTGATCCCCGCCAAGGGCATCCAGCTAAATGTCCTATACGTCAATTGCTTCCTAATACCTGTACAAATGTTAAAAAATTTTGGTTCTGTTTCATTCTTCTATTTTAGATGTTTTAATAAAAAACGTTTGTCCACGGACTTTTGCCGTACCCTGTAAAAACACGGATTTTTTTATTTTTTGTTTCATATCGTCTTTAAATCTCCCGGGAGAATTTTTTTCCCCGGGGAGAATTTCCGGAGATTCTGCGGAGAAATTCTCAATTTTTTGTTTAACGGAAAAAAACATAAAAAAAATTTTGAACGTGTATAGAATTGAACCGGGGTCTCAAAATGGCACAAAAAGTGGGGAGAACGATAACAATTGACGGACGACTAGACTATTGCGACTTGTTTGTAGTCCATTCTCGCTGAGCAATAAACTCTTTTTTACTGCAGTAGCGACTGACATTGGGCAGCCAGACCTTCCCCTTACTTTTCGCTGCCAAAACGCCATTTTAGTACGCGTGGTAGTATTTTTCTATGTTCGCTCGAAAATCAACTGCGCAAAGAGCTTTATTCTATTCAAGCTACCACCCTGTATCAGCCGCTGACTGCAGTGCAGCTGCGGATTAACTTCCCAAAACGTCTCTCCTCCCTTTTACAGCGTGCGTGCATAGGTTCTCTTTCTCTGCGTCTCCATGAAAAATGCAATATTAATGATGTCGCTTGGTCATTCAAGCTTTTTGCGTAAGCAGGTAGACAAAAGCTGCCTACGAGCATCCATCTTCGGTTTAATTACCCAAGTTTGAGGTAAACATTGAATTCCGCCCTTGCGAAAGCTTGTGGCTGAATACCACTAAATTTTGGAAAGCATTTGTATAAGCAAATGCATAAATTGAAATCGCCAATATTTTTACCATTTTGAGTTCCGGTTCAATTTCAAAAAAATGTACAAAAAATTTTTTTGGACAATAAAAAGAGTTGTTGTGTCAAAAATCATTGTTTTTGCTATCCGTTGTTATAAAAAATTTTACAAACACATTTTTGTTTCTTTTTCTTATCAATCGTTACTTTCGTGCGTGCTCAAGCTGACTGTCACATTGCCTGAAGTCACAAAATGTAGCAATTTTGATTACATGTTTTTTTTTAATTTTGATGGATCCACCTTATTACCAGAATATTTGTATCAAGTGTCTCGAATTTTTTTTTTGAGTATTAAACTTAATGTGAGGGTAAAAACAACATTTCCAATTGGACAATTTATAAACAAAACTGCCGTCTCGGGCACTTTTTGGCGCTTATATAACCCCAAATCCGTAAAAACAAGGTATTTTTTGCCAATGGCAGATACTAATTTACAAATTATGGGTAACTGGGGGGTTTAATTTTTTCTGACAACATAATAGGTTGCTTGTTCAAATAAAATTGTTTGGACAATTGTGCACTTGCTCCCGGATTAATAAGACACAAAAAGGTGATGCACCCTGACTTGCGGCGGGGCGCATAAAAATTGGCATGGTGTTTGGGCAGGTTGATCCCCGCCAAGGGCATCCAGCTAAATGTCCTATACGTCAATTGCTTCCTAATACCTGTACAAATGTTAAAAAATTTTGGTTCTGTTTCATTCTTCTATTTTAGATGTTTTAATAAAAAACGTTTGTCCACGGACTTTTGCCGTACCCTGTAAAAACACGGATTTTTTTATTTTTTGTTTCATATCGTCTTTAAATCTCCCGGGAGAATTTTTTTCCCCGGGGAGAATTCCGGAGATTCTGCGGAGAAATTCTCAATTTTTTGTTTAACGGAAAAAAACATAAAAAAAATTTTGAACGTGTATAGAATTGAACCGGGGTCTCAAAATGGCACAAAAAGTGGGGAGAACGATAACAATTGACGGACGACTAGACTATTGCGACTTGTTTGTAGTCCATTCTCGCTGAGCAATAAACTCTTTTTTACTGCAGTAGCGACTGACATTGGGCAGCCAGACCTTCCCCTTACTTTTCGCTGCCAAAACGCCATTTTAGTACGCGTGGTAGTATTTTTCTATGTTCGCTCGAAAATCAACTGCGCAAAGAGCTTTATTCTATTCAAGCTACCACCCTGTATCAGCCGCTGACTGCAGTGCAGCTGCGGATTAACTTCCCAAAACGTCTCTCCTCCCTTTTACAGCGTGCGTGCATAGGTTCTCTTTCTCTGCGTCTCCATGAAAAATGCAATATTAATGATGTCGCTTGGTCATTCAAGCTTTTTGCGTAAGCAGGTAGACAAAAGCTGCCTACGAGCATCCATCTTCGGTTTAATTACCCAAGTTTGAGGTAAACATTGAATTCCGCCCTTGCGAAAGCTTGTGGCTGAATACCACTAAATTTTGGAAAGCATTTGTATAAGCAAATGCATAAATTGAAATCGCCAATATTTTTACCATTTTGAGTTCCGGTTCAATTTCAAAAAAATGTACAAAAAATTTTTTTGGACAATAAAAAGAGTTGTTGTGTCAAAAATCATTGTTTTTGCTATCCGTTGTTATAAAAAATTTTACAAACACATTTTTGTTTCTTTTTCTTATCAATCGTTACTTTCGTGCGTGCTCAAGCTGACTGTCACATTGCCTGAAGTCACAAAATGTAGCAATTTTGATTACATGTTTTTTTTTAATTTTGATGGATCCACCTTATTACCAGAATATTTGTATCAAGTGTCTCGAATTTTTTTTTTGAGTATTAAACTTAATGTGAGGGTAAAAACAACATTTCCAATTGGACAATTTATAAACAAAACTGCCGTCTCGGGCACTTTTTGGCGCTTATATAACCCCAAATCCGTAAAAACAAGGTATTTTTTGCCAATGGCAGATACTAATTTACAAATTATGGGTAACTGGGGGGTTTAATTTTTTCTGACAACATAATAGGTTGCTTGTTCAAATAAAATTGTTTGGACAATTGTGCACTTGCTCCCGGATTAATAAGACACAAAAAGGTGATGCACCCTGACTTGCGGCGGGGCGCATAAAAATTGGCATGGTGTTTGGGCAGGTTGATCCCCGCCAAGGGCATCCAGCTAAATGTCCTATACGTCAATTGCTTCCTAATACCTGTACAAATGTTAAAAAATTTTGGTTCTGTTTCATTCTTCTATTTTAGATGTTTTAATAAAAAACGTTTGTCCACGGACTTTTGCCGTACCCTGTAAAAACACGGATTTTTTTATTTTTTGTTTCATATCGTCTTTAAATCTCCCGGGAGAATTTCCGGAGATTCTGCGGAGAAATTCTCAATTTTTTGTTTAACGGAAAAAAACATAAAAAAAATTTTGAACGTGTATAGAATTGAACCGGGGTCTCAAAATGGACAAAAAGTGGGGAGAACGATAACAATTGACGGACGACTAGACTATTGCGACTTGTTTGTAGTCCATTCTCGCTGAGCAATAAACTCTTTTTTACTGCAGTAGCGACTGACATTGGGCAGCCAGACCTTCCCCTTACTTTTCGCTGCCAAAACGCCATTTTAGTACGCGTGGTAGTATTTTTCTATGTTCGCTCGAAAATCAACTGCGCAAAGAGCTTTATTCTATTCAAGCTACCACCCTGTATCAGCCGCTGACTGCAGTGCAGCTGCGGATTAACTTCCCAAAACGTCTCTCCTCCCTTTTACAGCGTGCGTGCATAGGTTCTCTTTCTCTGCGTCTCCATGAAAAATGCAATATTAATGATGTCGCTTGGTCATTCAAGCTTTTTGCGTAAGCAGGTAGACAAAAGCTGCCTACGAGCATCCATCTTCGGTTTAATTACCCAAGTTTGAGGTAAACATTGAATTCCGCCCTTGCGAAAGCTTGTGGCTGAATACCACTAAATTTTGGAAAGCATTTGTATAAGCAAATGCATAAATTGAAATCGCCAATATTTTTACCATTTTGAGTTCCGGTTCAATTTCAAAAAAATGTACAAAAAATTTTTTTGGACAATAAAAAGAGTTGTTGTGTCAAAAATCATTGTTTTTGCTATCCGTTGTTATAAAAAATTTTACAAACACATTTTTGTTTCTTTTTCTTATCAATCGTTACTTTCGTGCGTGCTCAAGCTGACTGTCACATTGCCTGAAGTCACAAAATGTAGCAATTTTGATTACATGTTTTTTTTTAATTTTGATGGATCCACCTTATTACCAGAATATTTGTATCAAGTGTCTCGAATTTTTTTTTTGAGTATTAAACTTAATGTGAGGGTAAAAACAACATTTCCAATTGGACAATTTATAAACAAAACTGCCGTCTCGGGCACTTTTTGGCGCTTATATAACCCCAAATCCGTAAAAACAAGGTATTTTTTGCCAATGGCAGATACTAATTTACAAATTATGGGTAACTGGGGGGTTTAATTTTTTCTGACAACATAATAGGTTGCTTGTTCAAATAAAATTGTTTGGACAATTGTGCACTTGCTCCCGGATTAATAAGACACAAAAAGGTGATGCACCCTGACTTGCGGCGGGGCGCATAAAAATTGGCATGGTGTTTGGGCAGGTTGATCCCCGCCAAGGGCATCCAGCTAAATGTCCTATACGTCAATTGCTTCCTAATACCTGTACAAATGTTAAAAAATTTTGGTTCTGTTTCATTCTTCTATTTTAGATGTTTTAATAAAAAACGTTTGTCCACGGACTTTTGCCGTACCCTGTAAAAACACGGATTTTTTTATTTTTTGTTTCATATCGTCTTTAAATCTCCCGGGAGAATTTCCGGAGATTCTGCGGAGAAATTCTCAATTTTTTGTTTAACGGAAAAAAACATAAAAAAAATTTTGAACGTGTATAGAATTGAACCGGGGTCTCAAAATGGCACAAAAAGTGGGCAGAACGATAACAATAGACGGACGACTAGACTATTGCGACTTGTTTGTAGTCCATTCTCGCTGAGCAATAAACTCTTTTTTACTGCAGTAGCGACTGACATTGGGCAGCCAGACCTTCCCCTTACTTTTCGCTGCCAAAACGCCATTTTAGTACGCGTGGTAGTATTTTTCTATGTTCGCTCGAAAATCAACTGCGCAAAGAGCTTTATTCTATTCAAGCTACCACCCTGTATCAGCCGCTGACTGCAGTGCAGCTGCGGATTAACTTCCCAAAACGTCTCTCCTCCCTTTTACAGCGTGCGTGCATAGGTTCTCTTTCTCTGCGTCTCCATGAAAAATGCAATATTAATGATGTCGCTTGGTCATTCAAGCTTTTTGCGTAAGCAGGTAGACAAAAGCTGCCTACGAGCATCCATCTTCGGTTTAATTACCCAAGTTTGAGGTAAACATTGAATTCCGCCCTTGCGAAAGCTTGTGGCTGAATACCACTAAATTTTGGAAAGCATTTGTATAAGCAAATGCATAAATTGAAATCGCCAATATTTTTACCATTTTGAGTTCCGGTTCAATTTCAAAAAAATGTACAAAAAATTTTTTTGGACAATAAAAAGAGTTGTTGTGTCAAAAATCATTGTTTTTGCTATCCGTTGTTATAAAAAATTTTACAAACACATTTTTGTTTCTTTTTCTTATCAATCGTTACTTTCGTGCGTGCTCAAGCTGACTGTCACATTGCCTGAAGTCACAAAATGTAGCAATTTTGATTACATGTTTTTTTTTAATTTTGATGGATCCACCTTATTACCAGAATATTTGTATCAAGTGTCTCGAATTTTTTTTTTGAGTATTAAACTTAATGTGAGGGTAAAAACAACATTTCCAATTGGACAATTTATAAACAAAACTGCCGTCTCGGGCACTTTTTGGCGCTTATATAACCCCAAATCCGTAAAAACAAGGTATTTTTTGCCAATGGCAGATACTAATTTACAAATTATGGGTAACTGGGGGGTTTAATTTTTTCTGACAACATAATAGGTTGCTTGTTCAAATAAAATTGTTTGGACAATTGTGCACTTGCTCCCGGATTAATAAGACACAAAAAGGTGATGCACCCTGACTTGCGGCGGGGCGCATAAAAATTGGCATGGTGTTTGGGCAGGTTGATCCCCGCCAAGGGCATCCAGCTAAATGTCCTATACGTCAATTGCTTCCTAATACCTGTACAAATGTTAAAAAATTTTGGTTCTGTTTCATTCTTCTATTTTAGATGTTTTAATAAAAAACGTTTGTCCACGGACTTTTGCCGTACCCTGTAAAAACACGGATTTTTTTATTTTTTGTTTCATATCGTCTTTAAATCTCCCGGGAGAATTTCCGGAGATTCTGCGGAGAAATTCTCAATTTTTTGTTTAACGGAAAAAAACATAAAAAAAATTTTGAACGTGTATAGAATTGAACCGGGGTCTCAAAATGGACAAAAAGTGGGGAGAACGATAACAATAGACGGACGACTAGACTATTGCGACTTGTTTGTAGTCCATTCTCGCTGAGCAATAAACTCTTTTTTACTGCAGTAGCGACTGACATTGGGCAGCCAGACCTTCCCCTTACTTTTCGCTGCCAAAACGCCATTTTAGTACGCGTGGTAGTATTTTTCTATGTTCGCTCGAAAATCAACTGCGCAAAGAGCTTTATTCTATTCAAGCTACCACCCTGTATCAGCCGCTGACTGCAGTGCAGCTGCGGATTAACTTCCCAAAACGTCTCTCCTCCCTTTTACAGCGTGCGTGCATAGGTTCTCTTTCTCTGCGTCTCCATGAAAAATGCAATATTAATGATGTCGCTTGGTCATTCAAGCTTTTTGCGTAAGCAGGTAGACAAAAGCTGCCTACGAGCATCCATCTTCGGTTTAATTACCCAAGTTTGAGGTAAACATTGAATTCCGCCCTTGCGAAAGCTTGTGGCTGAATACCACTAAATTTTGGAAAGCATTTGTATAAGCAAATGCATAAATTGAAATCGCCAATATTTTTACCATTTTGAGTTCCGGTTCAATTTCAAAAAAATGTACAAAAAATTTTTTTGGACAATAAAAAGAGTTGTTGTGTCAAAAATCATTGTTTTTGCTATCCGTTGTTATAAAAAATTTTACAAACACATTTTTGTTTCTTTTTCTTATCAATCGTTACTTTCGTGCGTGCTCAAGCTGACTGTCACATTGCCTGAAGTCACAAAATGTAGCAATTTTGATTACATGTTTTTTTTTAATTTTGATGGATCCACCTTATTACCAGAATATTTGTATCAAGTGTCTCGAATTTTTTTTTTGAGTATTAAACTTAATGTGAGGGTAAAAACAACATTTCCAATTGGACAATTTATAAACAAAACTGCCGTCTCGGGCACTTTTTGGCGCTTATATAACCCCAAATCCGTAAAAACAAGGTATTTTTTGCCAATGGCAGATACTAATTTACAAATTATGGGTAACTGGGGGGTTTAATTTTTTCTGACAACATAATAGGTTGCTTGTTCAAATAAAATTGTTTGGACAATTGTGCACTTGCTCCCGGATTAATAAGACACAAAAAGGTGATGCACCCTGACTTGCGGCGGGGCGCATAAAAATTGGCATGGTGTTTGGGCAGGTTGATCCCCGCCAAGGGCATCCAGCTAAATGTCCTATACGTCAATTGCTTCCTAATACCTGTACAAATGTTAAAAAATTTTGGTTCTGTTTCATTCTTCTATTTTAGATGTTTTAATAAAAAACGTTTGTCCACGGACTTTTGCCGTACCCTGTAAAAACACGGATTTTTTTATTTTTTGTTTCATATCGTCTTTAAATCTCCCGGGAGAATTTCCGGAGATTCTGCGGAGAAATTCTCAATTTTTTGTTTAACGGAAAAAAACATAAAAAAAATTTTGAACGTGTATAGAATTGAACCGGGGTCTCAAAATGGACAAAAAGTGGGGAGAACGATAACAATTGACGGACGACTAGACTATTGCGACTTGTTTGTAGTCCATTCTCGCTGAGCAATAAACTCTTTTTTACTGCAGTAGCGACTGACATTGGGCAGCCAGACCTTCCCCTTACTTTTCGCTGCCAAAACGCCATTTTAGTACGCGTGGTAGTATTTTTCTATGTTCGCTCGAAAATCAACTGCGCAAAGAGCTTTATTCTATTCAAGCTACCACCCTGTATCAGCCGCTGACTGCAGTGCAGCTGCGGATTAACTTCCCAAAACGTCTCTCCTCCCTTTTACAGCGTGCGTGCATAGGTTCTCTTTCTCTGCGTCTCCATGAAAAATGCAATATTAATGATGTCGCTTGGTCATTCAAGCTTTTTGCGTAAGCAGGTAGACAAAAGCTGCCTACGAGCATCCATCTTCGGTTTAATTACCCAAGTTTGAGGTAAACATTGAATTCCGCCCTTGCGAAAGCTTGTGGCTGAATACCACTAAATTTTGGAAAGCATTTGTATAAGCAAATGCATAAATTGAAATCGCCAATATTTTTACCATTTTGAGTTCCGGTTCAATTTCAAAAAAATGTACAAAAAATTTTTTTGGACAATAAAAAGAGTTGTTGTGTCAAAAATCATTGTTTTTGCTATCCGTTGTTATAAAAAATTTTACAAACACATTTTTGTTTCTTTTTCTTATCAATCGTTACTTTCGTGCGTGCTCAAGCTGACTGTCACATTGCCTGAAGTCACAAAATGTAGCAATTTTGATTACATGTTTTTTTTTAATTTTGATGGATCCACCTTATTACCAGAATATTTGTATCAAGTGTCTCGAATTTTTTTTTTGAGTATTAAACTTAATGTGAGGGTAAAAACAACATTTCCAATTGGACAATTTATAAACAAAACTGCCGTCTCGGGCACTTTTTGGCGCTTATATAACCCCAAATCCGTAAAAACAAGGTATTTTTTGCCAATGGCAGATACTAATTTACAAATTATGGGTAACTGGGGGGTTTAATTTTTTCTGACAACATAATAGGTTGCTTGTTCAAATAAAATTGTTTGGACAATTGTGCACTTGCTCCCGGATTAATAAGACACAAAAAGGTGATGCACCCTGACTTGCGGCGGGGCGCATAAAAATTGGCATGGTGTTTGGGCAGGTTGATCCCCGCCAAGGGCATCCAGCTAAATGTCCTATACGTCAATTGCTTCCTAATACCTGTACAAATGTTAAAAAATTTTGGTTCTGTTTCATTCTTCTATTTTAGATGTTTTAATAAAAAACGTTTGTCCACGGACTTTTGCCGTACCCTGTAAAAACACGGATTTTTTTATTTTTTGTTTCATATCGTCTTTAAATCTCCCGGGAGAATTTTTTTCCCCGGGGAGAATTTCCGGAGATTCTGCGGAGAAATTCTCAATTTTTTGTTTAACGGAAAAAAACATAAAAAAAATTTTGAACGTGTATAGAATTGAACCGGGGTCTCAAAATGGACAAAAAGTGGGGAGAACGATAACAATTGACGGACGACTAGACTATTGCGACTTGTTTGTAGTCCATTCTCGCTGAGCAATAAACTCTTTTTTACTGCAGTAGCGACTGACATTGGGCAGCCAGACCTTCCCCTTACTTTTCGCTGCCAAAACGCCATTTTAGTACGCGTGGTAGTATTTTTCTATGTTCGCTCGAAAATCAACTGCGCAAAGAGCTTTATTCTATTCAAGCTACCACCCTGTATCAGCCGCTGACTGCAGTGCAGCTGCGGATTAACTTCCCAAAACGTCTCTCCTCCCTTTTACAGCGTGCGTGCATAGGTTCTCTTTCTCTGCGTCTCCATGAAAAATGCAATATTAATGATGTCGCTTGGTCATTCAAGCTTTTTGCGTAAGCAGGTAGACAAAAGCTGCCTACGAGCATCCATCTTCGGTTTAATTACCCAAGTTTGAGGTAAACATTGAATTCCGCCCTTGCGAAAGCTTGTGGCTGAATACCACTAAATTTTGGAAAGCATTTGTATAAGCAAATGCATAAATTGAAATCGCCAATATTTTTACCATTTTGAGTTCCGGTTCAATTTCAAAAAAATGTACAAAAAATTTTTTTGGACAATAAAAAGAGTTGTTGTGTCAAAAATCATTGTTTTTGCTATCCGTTGTTATAAAAAATTTTACAAACACATTTTTGTTTCTTTTTCTTATCAATCGTTACTTTCGTGCGTGCTCAAGCTGACTGTCACATTGCCTGAAGTCACAAAATGTAGCAATTTTGATTACATGTTTTTTTTTAATTTTGATGGATCCACCTTATTACCAGAATATTTGTATCAAGTGTCTCGAATTTTTTTTTTGAGTATTAAACTTAATGTGAGGGTAAAAACAACATTTCCAATTGGACAATTTATAAACAAAACTGCCGTCTCGGGCACTTTTTGGCGCTTATATAACCCCAAATCCGTAAAAACAAGGTATTTTTTGCCAATGGCAGATACTAATTTACAAATTATGGGTAACTGGGGGGTTTAATTTTTTCTGACAACATAATAGGTTGCTTGTTCAAATAAAATTGTTTGGACAATTGTGCACTTGCTCCCGGATTAATAAGACACAAAAAGGTGATGCACCCTGACTTGCGGCGGGGCGCATAAAAATTGGCATGGTGTTTGGGCAGGTTGATCCCCGCCAAGGGCATCCAGCTAAATGTCCTATACGTCAATTGCTTCCTAATACCTGTACAAATGTTAAAAAATTTTGGTTCTGTTTCATTCTTCTATTTTAGATGTTTTAATAAAAAACGTTTGTCCACGGACTTTTGCCGTACCCTGTAAAAACACGGATTTTTTTATTTTTTGTTTCATATCGTCTTTAAATCTCCCGGGAGAATTTCCGGAGATTCTGCGGAGAAATTCTCAATTTTTTGTTTAACGGAAAAAAACATAAAAAAAATTTTGAACGTGTATAGAATTGAACCGGGGTCTCAAAATGGACAAAAAGTGGGGAGAACGATAACAATTGACGGACGACTAGACTATTGCGACTTGTTTGTAGTCCATTCTCGCTGAGCAATAAACTCTTTTTTACTGCAGTAGCGACTGACATTGGGCAGCCAGACCTTCCCCTTACTTTTCGCTGCCAAAACGCCATTTTAGTACGCGTGGTAGTATTTTTCTATGTTCGCTCGAAAATCAACTGCGCAAAGAGCTTTATTCTATTCAAGCTACCACCCTGTATCAGCCGCTGACTGCAGTGCAGCTGCGGATTAACTTCCCAAAACGTCTCTCCTCCCTTTTACAGCGTGCGTGCATAGGTTCTCTTTCTCTGCGTCTCCATGAAAAATGCAATATTAATGATGTCGCTTGGTCATTCAAGCTTTTTGCGTAAGCAGGTAGACAAAAGCTGCCTACGAGCATCCATCTTCGGTTTAATTACCCAAGTTTGAGGTAAACATTGAATTCCGCCCTTGCGAAAGCTTGTGGCTGAATACCACTAAATTTTGGAAAGCATTTGTATAAGCAAATGCATAAATTGAAATCGCCAATATTTTTACCATTTTGAGTTCCGGTTCAATTTCAAAAAAATGTACAAAAAATTTTTTTGGACAATAAAAAGAGTTGTTGTGTCAAAAATCATTGTTTTTGCTATCCGTTGTTATAAAAAATTTTACAAACACATTTTTGTTTCTTTTTCTTATCAATCGTTACTTTCGTGCGTGCTCAAGCTGACTGTCACATTGCCTGAAGTCACAAAATGTAGCAATTTTGATTACATGTTTTTTTTTAATTTTGATGGATCCACCTTATTACCAGAATATTTGTATCAAGTGTCTCGAATTTTTTTTTTGAGTATTAAACTTAATGTGAGGGTAAAAACAACATTTCCAATTGGACAATTTATAAACAAAACTGCCGTCTCGGGCACTTTTTGGCGCTTATATAACCCCAAATCCGTAAAAACAAGGTATTTTTTGCCAATGGCAGATACTAATTTACAAATTATGGGTAACTGGGGGGTTTAATTTTTTCTGACAACATAATAGGTTGCTTGTTCAAATAAAATTGTTTGGACAATTGTGCACTTGCTCCCGGATTAATAAGACACAAAAAGGTGATGCACCCTGACTTGCGGCGGGGCGCATAAAAATTGGCATGGTGTTTGGGCAGGTTGATCCCCGCCAAGGGCATCCAGCTAAATGTCCTATACGTCAATTGCTTCCTAATACCTGTACAAATGTTAAAAAATTTTGGTTCTGTTTCATTCTTCTATTTTAGATGTTTTAATAAAAAACGTTTGTCCACGGACTTTTGCCGTACCCTGTAAAAACACGGATTTTTTTATTTTTTGTTTCATATCGTCTTTAAATCTCCCGGGAGAATTTTTTTCCCCGGGGAGAATTTCCGGAGATTCTGCGGAGAAATTCTCAATTTTTTGTTTAACGGAAAAAAACATAAAAAAAATTTTGAACGTGTATAGAATTGAACCGGGGTCTCAAAATGGACAAAAAGTGGGGAGAACGATAACAATTGACGGACGACTAGACTATTGCGACTTGTTTGTAGTCCATTCTCGCTGAGCAATAAACTCTTTTTTACTGCAGTAGCGACTGACATTGGGCAGCCAGACCTTCCCCTTACTTTTCGCTGCCAAAACGCCATTTTAGTACGCGTGGTAGTATTTTTCTATGTTCGCTCGAAAATCAACTGCGCAAAGAGCTTTATTCTATTCAAGCTACCACCCTGTATCAGCCGCTGACTGCAGTGCAGCTGCGGATTAACTTCCCAAAACGTCTCTCCTCCCTTTTACAGCGTGCGTGCATAGGTTCTCTTTCTCTGCGTCTCCATGAAAAATGCAATATTAATGATGTCGCTTGGTCATTCAAGCTTTTTGCGTAAGCAGGTAGACAAAAGCTGCCTACGAGCATCCATCTTCGGTTTAATTACCCAAGTTTGAGGTAAACATTGAATTCCGCCCTTGCGAAAGCTTGTGGCTGAATACCACTAAATTTTGGAAAGCATTTGTATAAGCAAATGCATAAATTGAAATCGCCAATATTTTTACCATTTTGAGTTCCGGTTCAATTTCAAAAAAATGTACAAAAAATTTTTTTGGACAATAAAAAGAGTTGTTGTGTCAAAAATCATTGTTTTTGCTATCCGTTGTTATAAAAAATTTTACAAACACATTTTTGTTTCTTTTTCTTATCAATCGTTACTTTCGTGCGTGCTCAAGCTGACTGTCACATTGCCTGAAGTCACAAAATGTAGCAATTTTGATTACATGTTTTTTTTTAATTTTGATGGATCCACCTTATTACCAGAATATTTGTATCAAGTGTCTCGAATTTTTTTTTTGAGTATTAAACTTAATGTGAGGGTAAAAACAACATTTCCAATTGGACAATTTATAAACAAAACTGCCGTCTCGGGCACTTTTTGGCGCTTATATAACCCCAAATCCGTAAAAACAAGGTATTTTTTGCCAATGGCAGATACTAATTTACAAATTATGGGTAACTGGGGGGTTTAATTTTTTCTGACAACATAATAGGTTGCTTGTTCAAATAAAATTGTTTGGACAATTGTGCACTTGCTCCCGGATTAATAAGACACAAAAAGGTGATGCACCCTGACTTGCGGCGGGGCGCATAAAAATTGGCATGGTGTTTGGGCAGGTTGATCCCCGCCAAGGGCATCCAGCTAAATGTCCTATACGTCAATTGCTTCCTAATACCTGTACAAATGTTAAAAAATTTTGGTTCTGTTTCATTCTTCTATTTTAGATGTTTTAATAAAAAACGTTTGTCCACGGACTTTTGCCGTACCCTGTAAAAACACGGATTTTTTTATTTTTTGTTTCATATCGTCTTTAAATCTCCCGGGAGAATTTTTTTCCCCGGGGAGAATTTCCGGAGATTCTGCGGAGAAATTCTCAATTTTTTGTTTAACGGAAAAAAACATAAAAAAAATTTTGAACGTGTATAGAATTGAACCGGGGTCTCAAAATGGCACAAAAAGTGGGGAGAACGATAACAATAGACGGACGACTAGACTATTGCGACTTGTTTGTAGTCCATTCTCGCTGAGCAATAAACTCTTTTTTACTGCAGTAGCGACTGACATTGGGCAGCCAGACCTTCCCCTTACTTTTCGCTGCCAAAACGCCATTTTAGTACGCGTGGTAGTATTTTTCTATGTTCGCTCGAAAATCAACTGCGCAAAGAGCTTTATTCTATTCAAGCTACCACCCTGTATCAGCCGCTGACTGCAGTGCAGCTGCGGATTAACTTCCCAAAACGTCTCTCCTCCCTTTTACAGCGTGCGTGCATAGGTTCTCTTTCTCTGCGTCTCCATGAAAAATGCAATATTAATGATGTCGCTTGGTCATTCAAGCTTTTTGCGTAAGCAGGTAGACAAAAGCTGCCTACGAGCATCCATCTTCGGTTTAATTACCCAAGTTTGAGGTAGTCCGCCCTTGCGAAGGCTTGTGGCTGAATACCACTAAATTTTGGAAAGCATTTGTATAAGCAAATGCATAAATTGAAATCGCCAATATTTTTACCATTTTGAGTTCCGGTTCAATTTCAAAAAAATGTACAAAAAATTTTTTTGGACAATAAAAAGAGTTGTTGTGTCAAAAATCATTGTTTTTTGCTATCCGTTGTTATAAAAAATTTTACAAACACATTTTTGTTTCTTTTTCTTATCAATCGTTACTTTCGTGCGTGCTCAAGCTGACTGTCACATTGCCTGAAGTCACAAAATGTAGCAATTTTGATTACATGTTTTTTTTTAATTTTGATGGATCCGTGTAAAGGCGTAAAAACATTGAGACACTTTCCAATTGGACAATTTATAAACAAAACTGCCGTCTCGGGCACTTTTTGGCGCTTATATAACCCCAAATCCGTAAAAACAAGGTATTTTTTGCCAATGGCAGATACTAATTTACAAATTATGGGTAACTGGGGGGTTTAATTTTTTCTGACAACATAGTAGGTTGCTTGTTCAAATAAAATTGTTTGGACAATTGTGCACTTGCTCCCGGATTAATAAGACACAAAAAGGTGATGCACCCTGACTTGCGGCGGGGCGCATAAAAATTGGCATGGTGTTTGGGCAGGTTGATCCCCGCCAAGGGCATCCAGCTAAATGTCCTATACGTCAATTGCTTCCTAATACCTGTACAAATGTTAAAAAATTTTGGTTCTGTTTCATTCTTCTATTTTAGATGTTTTAATAAAAAACGTTTGTCCACGGACTTTTGCCGTACCCTGTAAAAACACGGATTTTTTATTTTTTGTTTAACGGAAAAAACATTTTGAACGTATATAGAATTGAACCGGGGTCTCAAAATGGTAAAAAAAAGTGTGCAGAACTGTAAGAATAGACGGATTAGACACTATTGTGCGACTTGTTTGTAGATTTCTCGCTGAGCTTTTAAGAATTTATGTAATAAATTGTCCAATTGGAAATGTTGTTTTTACCCTCACATTAAGTTTAATACTCAAAAAAAAAATTCGAGACACTTGATACAAATATTCTGGTAATAAGGTGGATCCATCAAAATTAAAAAAAAACATGTAATCAAAATTGCTACATTTTGTGACTTCAGGCAATGTGACAGTCAGCTTGAGCACGCACGAAAGTAACGATTGATAAGAAAAAGAAACAAAAATGTGTTTGTAAAATTTTTTATAACAACGGATAGCAAAAACAATGATTTTTGACACAACAACTCTTTTTATTGTCCAAAAAAATTTTTTGTACATTTTTTTGAAATTGAACCGGAACTCAAAATGGTAAAAATATTGGCGATTTCAATTTATGCATTTGCTTATACAAATGCTTTCCAAAATTTAGTGGTATTCAGCCACAAGCTTTCGCAAGGGCGGAATTCAATGTTTACCTCAAACTTGGGTAATTAAACCGAAGATGGATGCTCGTAGGCAGCTTTTGTCTACCTGCTTACGCAAAAAGCTTGAATGACCAAGCGACATCATTAATATTGCATTTTTCATGGAGACGCAGAGAAAGAGAACCTATGCACGCACGCTGTAAAAGGGAGGAGAGACGTTTTGGGAAGTTAATCCGCAGCTGCACTGCAGTCAGCGGCTGATACAGGGTGGTAGCTTGAATAGAATAAAGCTCTTTGCGCAGTTGATTTTCGAGCGAACATAGAAAAATACTACCACGCGTACTAAAATGGCGTTTTGGCAGCGAAAAGTAAGGGGAAGGTCTGGCTGCCCAATGTCAGTCGCTACTGCAGTAAAAAAGAGTTTATTGCTCAGCGAGAATGGACTACAAACAAGTCGCAATAGTCTAGTCGTCCGTCTATTGTTATCGTTCTGCCCACTTTTTGTGCCATTTTGAGACCCCGGTTCAATTCTATACACGTTCAAAATTTTTTTTATGTTTTTTTCCGTTAAACAAAAAATTGAGAATTTCTCCGCAGAATCTCCGGAAATTCTCCCCGGGGAAAAAAATTCTCCCGGGAGATTTAAAGACGATATGAAACAAAAAATAAAAAAATCCGTGTTTTTACAGGGTACGGCAAAAGTCCGTGGACAAACGTTTTTTATTAAAACATCTAAAATAGAAGAATGAAACAGAACCAAAATTTTTTAACATTTGTACAGGTATTAGGAAGCAATTGACGTATAGGACATTTAGCTGGATGCCCTTGGCGGGGATCAACCTGCCCAAACACCATGCCAATTTTTATGCGCCCCGCCGCAAGTCAGGGTGCATCACCTTTTTGTGTCTTATTAATCCGGGAGCAAGTGCACAATTGTCCAAACAATTTTATTTGAACAAGCAACCTATTATGTTGTCAGAAAAAATTAAACTCCCCAGTTACCCATAATTTGTAAATTAGTATCTGCCATTGGCAAAAAATACCTTGTTTTTATGGATTTGGGGTTATATAAGCGCCAAAAAGTGCCCGAGACGGCAGTTTTGTTTATAAATTGTCCAATTGGAAATGTTGTTTTTACCCTCACATTAAGTTTAATACTCAAAAAAAAAAATTCGAGACACTTGATACAAATATTCTGGTAATAAGGTGGATCCATCAAAATTAAAAAAAAACATGTAATCAAAATTGCTACATTTTGTGACTTCAGGCAATGTGACAGTCAGCTTGAGCACGCACGAAAGTAACGATTGATAAGAAAAAGAAACAAAAATGTGTTTGTAAAATTTTTTATAACAACGGATAGCAAAAACAATGATTTTTGACACAACAACTCTTTTTATTGTCCAAAAAAATTTTTTGTACATTTTTTTGAAATTGAACCGGAACTCAAAATGGTAAAAATATTGGCGATTTCAATTTATGCATTTGCTTATACAAATGCTTTCCAAAATTTAGTGGTATTCAGCCACATGCTTTCGCAAGGGCGGAATTCAATGTTTACCTCAAACTTGGGTAATTAAACCGAAGATGGATGCTCGTAGGCAGCTTTTGTCTACCTGCTTACGCAAAAAGCTTGAATGACCAAGCGACATCATTAATATTGCATTTTTCATGGAGACGCAGAGAAAGAGAACCTATGCACGCACGCTGTAAAAGGGAGGAGAGACGTTTTGGGAAGTTAATCCGCAGCTGCACTGCAGTCAGCGGCTGATACAGGGTGGTAGCTTGAATAGAATAAAGCTCTTTGCGCAGTTGATTTTCGAGCGAACATAGAAAAATACTACCACGCGTACTAAAATGGCGTTTTGGCAGCGAAAAGTAAGGGGAAGGTCTGGCTGCCCAATGTCAGTCGCTACTGCAGTAAAAAAGAGTTTATTGCTCAGCGAGAATGGACTACAAACAAGTCGCAATAGTCTAGTCGTCCGTCAATTGTTATCGTTCTCCCCACTTTTTGTCCATTTTGAGACCCCGGTTCAATTCTATACACGTTCAAAATTTTTTTTATGTTTTTTTCCGTTAAACAAAAAATTGAGAATTTCTCCGCAGAATCTCCGTTATTCCTAACTTTCTGGTTCAAACAAAATACTGATATTCTTGTTTGATTTTGAATTGCAATTTTGATAAGATATAAACAAACCTACAAAAAATATGCCCCAACAAAATATATTTTGTTTCTATAATATGTTCATGTTTCCTAACTTTGCATGTCATGTTCCCTAACTGTCTTAAAATCTGAAAACATTGCCACTTTATGACTACCAACTTGAATTCGTATTTTGAAAATTTGCTCAAATGAATCCAACCTTCACGGCATATTGCGTCTTTTTTTATTGTATCGAAGAAAGTTTCACGTGTTATCATTATGATCAAAATTAAAGGCAAACTTTGCCTTGAAACCTTACTAAACGCTGTGTCGTGTAGTTCGCCTCGTGTCGGCATGTAGCTTTCAAAACTACACGACAAGCGACGTCGTGTAGTACACGACATCGCCTCCTACACGACATCAAATTCTTACACATTTGATAGTGTAAAAAAGCCTAGTCTTCGGTCCGAAATCCTGTCGTGGACTGCCTTTTAACATTTTTGCGCTACACAAAATGCAACACGAGAAAGGCATGACATGCACATTGTTTATAAAAAATGGATTTGATGATTTCGCCGAATTTTGACATTGTGAAACATAGATGGCGGTCTTTCTTGCGGTGGCACTAGTTCTCCGTTTCCAGACGGCAGCAAAAGAGAGTTTCTTGCCATCTGCCGAACTAAGAATCCTTGAGACGTCGTCAGGTAAGCACATGCTAGCGACGAGCAACAAGTGTCAAAGAGGTTGATTTGGAATTGCCTCGTAACAGTTGCTTCATTCGAATTTTGTCTCGTGTAAATTGTAATTCTGCTCTGCATTTATCCGTCAATTTTTTTGATTACGTGCGTTCTCATAGTTTTCCTGTAGCACAACATTATTTTTTCCAGATCGTTCTATAATTCAAGAACGCCAGCACATGCTGCGCAGCACTGGAAGATGAATTCGGTCCTCGTAAACGCCATAGTTAAACGAGTTTGGCATTAGCCCCTTTTTAAAAATCATAAAAATAAAATTTACCTTTTTCTTGCCCTTCACCAGTACACCTTTTCAAATCCGCTCCGAAGGCCCCAAACGATCGCAACATCAATCCCAACTGACATAGTACATAACTTTTATCCGTGGATTCTGACAACTGATTGTCGAAAGAAAGATATCTACAAATCGTGTCCAATCATGGTGACAATAAATGAAGGCGCGAGCAGGGCAGGAAGGTAGAAGAGGAGGGCTACATGAGGAACTTGACGGGCTCAATCCGATGGACAGAGTTGCGGATTAGGCCAATGTCGGGTGGCACGATGGTCCTCATCTGACGAGCGCATTTCTCCCGGAGCGCATTCCTGAACTTGGTCTTCTCGACGTCCTTGTACCAGACAGCGCCGTCAAAATCGGCCGGCCGAGCTCCAATCGCATCGGCGATCAGCTTCTGGACCCGGTTGGCGAACATGTCAGAAGTCTCGTTATGCTGCTTCTGCTGGGGTTCGAGGTAGTATATATCGTATACAGTAGCCCAGGATGTCAGGAGACGGAAGAGATAACTGTGAAACTGGTCCTCATGCCAGAAGGAGTCGCCGAAGCGTGCTTTCTGCCTAAAAAATAAAAGATTAAAATCCTAAAAATGCCAAAATGCACCCACCTGATGGCAATGGGGTAGATAGTGACGTTGTCGGTGAAAACAGCTCGCCTGAACTGGAGGACACCGGTGTTATTCGTACAGTAGCCCTCGGGGAAGAGGAGGACGGGTCCGGCCGTCTGCAAAAAAATAAGCATACGGTTGGCGGGAGGAGAAAGGAGACGTCACGGACCCTGGCGACGGATAACAGCTCGCCCATGAAGCGTTTACGATCGGCAGGCGTCGCGCGATCGAACCACAGAGAGTGGCAGAGTCTCTCGACGAGTCGCTCGATGACCCAGATGATGCCAGCGTGCCGCTGACCGGTAACGGCGTAGAGGTACTCGCGCTCGGGTTCGACGTCTGCGCAGATGACCTGGATGTCGTTGGGCGAGAGGTGGTTGGACACCGCGATGCCGGGTCGCTTCGGCTTGTTTGTGGGATTGTGGTAGCGCGCGACAAGGCCAGTACCTGCGCAGAAGAGTCTGCAGTAGACCACTGCAATCCACGTCTTGCGAACTGCGGAGAGGTCGACGAAGAGCGCAACTATGCACCAGAACGATGCGTGAGCGAAGCTGCTCAGGAGAAGCAGCAATCGCAGAGGAAAGAGAAAACCGACGCGGAACACGATCGACGCCACGAACAGCGTCTTCAGCCAGAAACGGCCAGTGATCTCGCGCCATACCGGCAGTGTGAGCTCGTAATACACGTAAGCAGGGGAAACGGAGAAAATTGTTGATACTTTGTCCTAGAATCGTTTTCCGGATAATGTCGAAAAAAAGGAACCAAGCAACACAAATTTAAAAAAACGCCAAAAAAAAGTAGTAAAAAAATTCCGTTCGAGAACCGCGAAAGCGAGTGTGTACACTTTGAAGAGCCTCGAAACGAAAATTGGTTTTTCGTTGCGAGAGCAACATTCATTGATTTTTTTGTTCAAAATTTTGTAAGAAAATTTTCATACTCTAATTGTTTTGATCCTAGTTCAAAAAAATGCCGACCTGCACAATAGACTGGAGTCCCGCAGAAGCCAGGTCAACGGACATATCGATGACGCTGAGAAGATTTTCCTTGTCGACGTCGAACTGGAATTGCATGTTGTCGGCGTGGACGGCGCTGGTGGAGCGAGCAAGCACGCATCGGGCCTGGGAGCGCTCGACGAGGTCTGTCTCGCTATCGACCGGTCCCAGCCAGCCGACGCCCTGCTCGATGGCCGCCGTCGCCTGGATATCCTCAAAGATTTCCTGGATGCGGGTGACGACGTCGAGATACTTGTGCGGAAGTTGGCCCCATCCCGTGCCGGCAAAGATGAGGCCCACCGTGGCCGCAAACGCAGCACCGACCGTCGACGCGTAGAGCCAAGCGACCGTCGCCAGGAGGTTCATCATCCCTGCAAAAATCATGGACGCGTGACTTGACGATCAAGTTTCTTCGTTTCCTTCTGGACAATAATAATACGCATTTTTTTATTAGACTGTTCATTCGCGTCAGACGCATACAAATTTATGAGGGAAGATGAAGAAAAAAAGTCACACGCGCGACACGTGCATGCAAGCACGCGTGCCCGGTGGGCCGGAAAGTGGTAAACCATGCGCAGGAAGGAACCTGACCCGGAAAAAAACGAAAAATAACATAAAAAAGTGTACAGCAAACAAACAAGTCAGACACGCGTCGAACACACGAATCAACTCTCTCGTCTCTGATTTACGTCCGAATCTTTACCAAAACCGGTAAATAAATATGAGTAAGCAGAAAACCTAATTGCGATGACCCGTAAAAGTTTATGGCCATTCTTTTCACTGGTCTGCAGTATGCGTAGGGTAGGTAGGTAGGTAGGTAGGTAGGGCAGTGGAAAAAAACCGATAGGAAAAATCGCTGTTTTTCTGTACAAAAAAATATAAATGGATGAAAAATTTTTTTTCATTGATTTATGGTATAAGATACCCCTCCTGTGGCGTCTGTATTGAACCTTGTTGAATGACAGACAAAAATTCTCGAAGGAAAAGTATTTTTAGTCCGTTTTCCAGGTCAAAGTACAATTTGGGTTGTTTTCTGCGGTTTTTTTGCACGTGTTTTTTGACGGAAGAAGACAAACTAGTAGACATGCCAAAAAATCAAGGGCCAAACTTATATATAATAAAAAAAATTATATATAAGTTTGGCCCTTGATTTAAAAAAAAAAAAAAAAAGAAAATAACAAATTTCATAAAAAAAAAATAAAAATGCTACTTTTTTTTGACAAAAAACATAATTTTTCATTTACTGAAAAAAAAATTTAAATAAAAAATGACTCGAAAAAAATCGAGCCGCTTAAGCCAGCAATCAAGCAGCTCGATTCGAAAAAAAGGTTAAAACAACAACTTCGTAAAATATAAAATACCGTAAAACAGTACATTAAAAAAATTCTTTTTTTTTCAGATTTTAAACAAATACTCAAAGTAATCCCCTTTCTCGCAAAAATCTCACGCATCAACATTAAATCCACGCTGTCAGGTGTAAGCCAAATCGCTCAATCAATGAATACATACATGCCCTCTGGCGAGGTCGATAGTTAACTTAAATTACCCCCATCGATTACCCCGATAGTAGAGATCAAAGACGAGAGAACGTTGCAAGAAGAAGCAACACCCGGGGCCTCCGGTGATTGCACTGCTCGCCGGCCGCTCGTTTGTCTTCGCAGCTGTCAATGGTTTCGCTTCGCCACGACCGGCTTGGCGCGCACAGGTGACCTTTGACCTTTTAAATATTGTATTTTAAATTAAAAAAACGAGTTAGTGAATTCACTGATAAGCGGACTGCGCCACCGCCGCCGCCGCCCGAGGGTCGCATAATAATCTCAAGCAGCCAAGCAAAGGTGTGAAACTGTTCTTGCGAGAGTTCAGTCTTGGTTGTTTTGTGGACACAAGAAATGGAAAGTTTGTCCACGAAAAAGAAATGACACGTGCAGTGGTGGAATTTTTTTGTTTCCAGAAAAAAAAACTACATGATTTCAGTGTTTTGAAGGGGTATGTATCCAGTGTTGTCGGATACCCGAACCCGATTTCGGCTTTCGGGTCGGGGACAACACTGTATCAACAATAATAAAAAAAATGCGAGTAAAAAATGCATTTTTAGAGATTCAAAGTAAAAAAATACGTTTTTTTAAACAATGGTGATAAAAAAATTCACATTCAGCACTTTTAAGGCTCCAAAGTCCGGAAAAAATGGAAAACAAAAGGTCGGAGGAATTTTGAACACTAAAAATGGGGGGGGGGGGTTGTACCGTTATCGGGACGATGAAGGGAGGTGGACTACATTGCATGTTTGTGATCGGGAGATTAGGATGCTCTCCCCCCCGGACATAAATCCGATTTAGGACATCGCACCACTTTTTTATCAAATGGTGTGAAAAAAATTCATGACAATTGAAAAAAAAGTTTTTCATCGTAAAATTTGTTTAACAAGAAATTCATAAACAAGTCAACCAGCCAGAAAGTCAGACAGGCAGGCAATCGGGCTACTAGTAGTACCCACCCAACTGATCCTGTAGAACAATCTGTTTTCGTTGAACAACCCGAAAAAAAGAAAAATAATCCGCGAACAACGCGGGAAAATATTTAGTACTAAATTTTCGTCCTCCTCCCGCAAAAAAAACCATAGAACACACTAATGAACTGTGACAACACAAACATACACAAGCGATGGGGCCGAGTCCTGGGCCCCTGGGCGGCCTGTGGGAAGTGAAAGCAGAAAAAAAAACGATAATTAATATATTGATAAAAAGTGTGATTACGCCACATGCATGGCGCACGCACTTTGCCTGCATTCAGCATTAACCATTTTTGGTCATAGACAAAACAAATAAGAAATGAACATCAATGAATCAATCGATAAGAAACATTCCTTTTTTAGGAGTACATAAAAAATGGATGGAAGACAAATCACGCAAGAAAAGGCAGACAGAAATCAGGAAACGAACAAACCACGACTTTTGTCTGTTGGGGACCGGCCACGAGAGAAAAAGGGATATGTCGCATGCCGGGAGTCAGAGCATCCATGTGAATGCGTGCATGCGCGACTGATCACCGTGATACGCCCGCCGCGCGCAGGCTGCCGCGCGCGCTAGATCGATACAGATATTTATACAAACGGTTTTGATGGTTTCTTTTTCCTGTCTTTTGTCGGTAAAGTTCGCTGGAGGCAGGCTACCTGGTTGTTGTGATGTTTGGGTGACTAGTTATGAAAAAAATATTGTCGGGAGTATTTACATAAAAAAAGTGAGTCACTGAACGTAAAAAGCTCAAAAAAATTTTTTTGCGGTATTGTAAAAAATATGGTGCAAAGATAAAATTTGGAGAAAAATCGTGTTGAGGCAAAACGTCAAATTACGGTTTTTTATCAACCTTTTTTTCTATTTTTTTTTGACGTTTGACTAATGTCTTTACAAAAAAGTGAATTACAAAAAGTGTGTTCGTAGAAGAAAATGATGCACCGGTATTTACGATGGATGGATGCATCAAAGACTTGGCCGGGCAGGGCACTAACTATGTCTCGAGAAAAGAAGTGATGGCCGACGACGCCCAGTCATCCTTCCTGCAGGATGGATGCTGCCTGTCTGGCGCGCCGCCTGGTCTTGTGCACTCTTGCCGTTTTGTCTCTACGTGATTTCACATCAGCTCACTTGTCTGGATCAGCCGCCGACTGAACGCAGCGCATCCATCCTCCAAGCTGGCTGCCTGCCACTTCTCTCGCTCGTTTGTCCGATCTGATCCGATTTGTCTGTCTTCTTTGTCCGTTCGTTTGTTCTCTGACCATCACACCCGCACTCGCGAAATCCACGAGTAAATGAATAACTTGTGCCGCTTCGGCTGCGGCCTGGGCAACGATGAATGAAGGTCACTCGCGCCAGGCAAAGTCATGTGATGTTCCGCGAAACGTGTAAACACGTTCTATACCGTTGGTTTTACGATATCTCATCCAAAATCATATTTTTTCAAAATAAATCTAACAAAAAAAGGCTGCATAAAAAAAGCGCTTTCCTCCGCGGCGTCAGCTGCCACGCACGTTGCCCGCACAACATCGACATTTCTGCATCTGCAAAATTTTTCTCTGCGCGCTCGTGAGAACGAACCGAGCTCGCATCTGATCGGGCTCTTTACGTTCTTTTTTCCTGGTATTATAATATAGCTGGTGAATAAATCACGGTCACGTTGTTATGTTCTTTTGCGTTCTTCCATGGATGAAAGGTATCCTGGTTCAGTTTGTCTAATTTTTCGTGCCGTCAGACGCTGAATTCATTTTCAATTCATTTCCTTGCGATTGTCTGACTTGCACGCGTAACCAAGACCAGGGGCGATGTAATAAATCGATTAACCAACACTAAACAACCCTCAATCGTGTCGGGAGTGGCGCAGGGCGTGCGGAAGTGCGCTCGCTTTGGACACGTTCATCGCCTGTCCTGCCGTTCCGTTCAGTCGCACGCACTGTTTTTTTGTCTAGGTTTGTCATCTCTTCTCTTCTTTCCAGTGTTTTTTATGTCTGACTGGGGGAAGAAAAATAAAAATGAGTCTAGAGCGAGAGAATATACATTCTCGTCTCTCGCCGCGATCTTTTGTTAGTGTCGTGTGTGTCGCGCTGCCAACAAACCCGAGTCATCATTTGACGTAAATTTTGTGGTCGCAATGATGTTGATTGGTGCCTGTTTCAGATCTCACTCCTATTCATTCCTCATCTCATCCGGGTTGCATGGCGTCGACGAGCGGTGTCCGTAGATCTGCACGCCTTCAGGCGAAGGCAGAAGCCGAATCACGTGATGCCGAATCGTCATCGTCGGAGGCTCCGGCTCCCATAACTCTTCCTGAGGAGCCTCACTTCCGCTCGTCAATCTACATCAGACAGCGCGCTCCAACGCCAGGCCCCAACTTTAGCTTTTCGCTTGACAACTTTCTTGTCGCGCAACAGCAGCAGCAGCAGCAATTGCCTCCGGCTCCCCCAGTCCGACGCTCGCCACGTATCATAGCAATCCGTGAACGCCAGGCTCAGGAAGAACGAGAACGCCTGCTTGCAGAGTCGCCTCGCACGTCTACACCGTTTACGATTGCCCACGTGTCGCCTTTCAACTACAATCCGGTGAACCGCGCTTCGGTCTCTAACGTATTCAACAATCACGAATTTGTGATCAATCGGCCTTACATCTCGCATGGCGCTATCGAGAACCTTCTCTTCAGCATGGACAGTGGGTTTTTATTCGAGGGTTGAAATTTTCGTGTCAAAAGTCATCGTTCACGTTCGGTCTATGAGTAACGATACGCGATTTTCGTGTCAGAAATTAGCAGTTACTTTCGTTTTACGAAGTAACGTTTTCAGTTACTATAATTGCGATATTTTTATGTTTCTTCGCTTTTGCATCGTAAAACGTTGCATTACGATGCTTTCTTGATTTTTTCAAACCTTTTTTGATAATTTCCGTATTTTCTAACTGATTTTTTGCCGTTCAGATGCCGGTCACGTGGACATCGACGACCCATTGGCCCATGATTCCATCGATCCGGACGACGTGAGCGAGTATGAGACGTCGAGCGACGTGTCTGACGAGGAGCCGCCCCCCGTCGATCCCGTCGACACAACCGAGGACTTCAACGCTCATGTGCAGGCCTTCGACAACACGATGCATCGCCGCCGGGCAGCCAACAACACCCTTCGCTTCAGACAACCCTACGCCTCGCGCAACCCCGTAGTCCGTGGCATCCGCAGCATAATCTCGACGTTCTCATCGATCGGACACGGCGGACGAAAGGCGACTAGACGGGGCATCCGCAAGGTGACCAAGGCCACCATCTCCAAGCTTTACTACCGTCGTGGACAGCTCAAAGTTGACAACGTCCCTGCGTGTACGATATGCTTTGCCGATCCACCCAAGAAGCCGGTTGCGTGCGGGACGTGCAAGCAGGTCGTCGGATGTCGTCACTGCGTCAAGAAGTGGTACAGAACGACGAATATCAGTGACCTCGACAGTCGTCCCATCATCCCAATGTCCAACCTCAATCACAAGTGCTGCCCGCTTTGCCGCGCGACGTGGCGTCAACTCAAGCTCCTTCGCGTCGTCTCCAAGCCCGTCAAGCAGGTGTCGTAACTTATCTCTCCAAAACCATCAAAGACGCGTTTTTCTTTCTTCTTTTTTTTTCTCCATATTTTTTTTCCTGTGAAGTTAACTCAAGACAAAGACGATCTGCCTGCCGGTGATCGTTTCTTCGGTTTCACCTTTATCACTACCGTTGTTTTTTCGTTTTTTATCAAAATTAAGATTGAAAGTTAAATATAGAAAAGTTAGAAACATGGCTGGATTTTATTGGGGTAAAACACGTGTGATCATCAGGTTTATCTCCTAGCGCGAAAATGCAATAGTGCCGCTCAAAAAATGAGTTTATTTCCGTTTTGCAAACTGCATTTTTTGATTTTTATTTATTAACTGCCATTTTTATAAAACATCAACGACAAATCGTAAAAATGTTGTCTGAGTTTTATCAAGCCTTGAACGCAAGATGAACTCCGTCGCCGTAAGTCAGAAGCGCACTATACGATTTTGGATCATTGAAAATCAGTTTGTTAGCCGCGTCGATGGCTTTCGTGCTATCACTCTGCGTTTCCGGAGGATCAACGACTTTTCCGTCCCACAAAGCCTAAAAAACCATTTGTTTACACTGAAAACTTTTTGTGTGTGAGAACCAACATTGTCAACGAGAATGACGCCACCCGGTCGGAGCAGTTTCATGACGCGCTCATAGTAGTTGCTGTAGTTGCCCTTGTCGGCGTCGATGAAGGCGAAATCGTAGGTACCGGTCTGCCCAGCAGCAATCAGTTTATCAAGACCATCAAGAGCAGGTCCAAGATGAAATGTGATCTTCAAGGCTACCGCGGGGTCCTTGTTAATGATCGGGCGACCGACGGAGTCCAGTGCGGAGTGGGAGACGTCGAAGGAGTCTACGTGGCCGTCGGGGGCGGAGGCAAGAGCCCAGGCGAGGGCCGAAGCGCCGGTAAAAGTGCCAATGTCGAGAACTTTCTTGGCGTTGGCCGCGCGGAGAAAGTTCTGGCCCAGCTGGAGGACCTCGGGAGCGCCGAGCATGCCTCCGTGAGGATGGGTGAGGGTCGCTTTATGGAGCTCGGTCTGCAGCGGATGTTGCTTGACGGTTAACTAAAAATTAACAAAAATATTTATTTTGTCTGAATAATAAAACGAACCTGCAAGCAATAATTTACGATTGGGTTGTCGCTTTCGTAGGATTTGGCGACATTCACTCTCGTCATTCTGAAATCTGAAGTTCTTGAAGATGGAACTGATGAGCAGGTGAAAACAAGTGTAGCTGGATGCAGTTGCTTCATCGGGCGTCTTTTTAAACACCTGCAAGACCAGCAGAAAGGCGGGGAGTCAGTTGAAAGATCAGCGCGCTGCACCACGCTGCACCGAGGTGAACAAGATGTTTGTGATCTTTGGTTACCTACTGACATGAAACCAACATAGAAGACTAATAAAAAAGTAATTTGTCGTCATTGTGAGAAAACAAACAGTTTTTGAGGCATAAATAAGAGCACGACGGTTGTGTACAATTTTTGTTCAAGGCATCCTGGACGCCACCTTTTGAAGTAAGTTCAGAAAAAAAATTACCGGTTTCTGCAATTTTTTTTGTAAGTTTCGACGTCTTATTTATTGTTCAGCCTCCAAGGCACGGTTCCAGCAATTTGAAAAAAAAATCTGCATTTCTGCAAAAAAATATTTTTTTAATCATGAATTTCTTATTCAAGAAAAATATATATTGACGACATTTTTTGTATTTTTTAAACGTAATGTATGAGTCCGATTTAGGATCAGTGAGATCATTAAAATCGCAAAACCATCATATTTTAACAATAATTTTTCCCGTTATATCCACTCATATTCAAATGCCTCAACATAAAAATTTACTCATATTTTCCAACCTTCAGAAGTCATTGCAATACTGATAACAAAAATCAACACCGTTATCGCATATTGTAAGAATGTTGTCGAATGCAAAATGCACGTTTGTTTTATGTTCTCAATTTTTGAACACAAGATTGACGCCGTCGCCCATGTTTATCAGCGAATTAGACGAATTGGGATCGTTGAAGATCAGCCTGTTGGCGTCATCAATACCCTTGACCATAGAATTTGTCTTGCGGGATTCCTCTTTGGTGACTTCTCCGCCACGCAGGGCCTAAAATTGTTATTGTTTTTTGTTTTTTTTGAAAAGACCACCTACGTTGTCGATGAGAATGGCGCCACTCGGACGAAGCAGCTTCATGACGCGCTCGTAGTAGTTGCTGTAGTTTTCCTTGTCAGCATCGATGAAGGCGAAATCATACGTGTCTTCCTGGCCGGCAGCGATGAGTTCATCGAGACCATCAACGGCAGGCTTGAGATGGAAGTTGATCTTGGCAGCCGCCTCGGGGGCCTTGTTGATGATCGGGCGACCAATTGTGTCCAGTGGACCGTGGGAGACGTCGAAGGAGTCCACCTGGGCGCCGGGGGCAGAGGCCAGGGCCCAGGCAAAAGCCGAAGCGCCGGTAAAAGTGCCGATGTCGAGGACCTTTTTAGCCTTGATCGAGCGAATAAGATTTTGCCCGAGCTGGAGAACCTCCGGGGCTCCGATCATACCTCCCATGGGGATGGTGAGGGTCTCAGAGCAGAGCTCTGCCTGCAGGGGGTGTTGCTTGACAGACAGCTAAAAAACTCCATTTTTTGTTGCAAAATGAAAAAAATATAAATATACCTCAACACAGTATTTGACGATAGGATCTTTGCTATCGAAAGACTTGTGAATCATTTTGTTAGGGTTTCTTTGGTGCGTCATTTTGAAACGAGTATTTCCACGGACAACAAAATAAAAAATGTGAACAATTGAAAAACACTGGCTAGAAATGATCGAATGCACCTCGCTTTATACGCACCTGACAGTCCGTAGAGGCGGGGTATCCATTAAAAGATCAGCGCGCTCACTGCATGCATGCATGCGGGTTGCAGGGCTCTTGTACAAGATGTTTGCGGCCTTCCTGTTGACTGAAAAGCAAGCGAGTACGCTGAAACAAATATAAAATGTGCTTATTTCGACGTAAAAAAAGAGCATGAACTATGAATTTAATTGGATTGCAAAGTTCACGTTCATTGAAAAACAAACACGCAAATGAACAAAAATGTATTGCAGGAAACTTTTTTTATTCATTATTCGTTTCTGCATTCAATCTGGCACGCATGAAAAAAAACGGCATCCTTGCGAAAAAAAATATTTGAGTCAAAAAAATGTCATGGTAACCGTAAAAAAATAAACAAAATGCAAAAAAATAAAGGAAGTTACGATGAACGACAGCACAATTCTCGGATGAAACATTTTTTAAGTAAAAGCAATGTTGCTCAAAATGGTCTCAAATGCTCTTGTTCTGGGTACCTGCATTTAAAAAAAAAGACAAATTAGGAACAAGCATTTTTGATAAAAAAATGTATTAGTCATCATTGGTGATAAACAAAGTATTTGTTTTGATTTTTATGTTGTTACGTAAGTAATTTTTTAAGGCGGG
The DNA here is from genome assembly GCA_963969345.1 of Turbatrix aceti. Classification (NCBI taxonomy): domain Eukaryota; kingdom Metazoa; phylum Nematoda; class Chromadorea; order Rhabditida; family Panagrolaimidae; genus Turbatrix; species Turbatrix aceti. The sequence continues at coordinate 715,415 of OZ017768.1, read as the reverse complement.
AAACATTTTTGAATGCTTTTTGGCAAACGGGGTCTCCTGAGAGATTTGTGGGAGAATCTGCAGAGATTTTCTCCCAGGTTGCAATCTCCCGGGGGATTTTGCCACCTTGACTGCTATTTATTACGGCACTGGAAAACAAATACTATTGCTTCTTTCAATTTTAATACTGCGTTGACTGACCCTATTCAATCGACCTGACGATGGCTTTGCTCGCTAGCTTGTGCGTTGTTAAGGTATTCCAACTTGAACGATTCGTTTTGGCCCAGGCTAAGGGCCAAAAAAACGGCCAGGGCTGGCCGCTCAAAATACCCGTCTGGGCGGCACGGGCCGTTTTGAGAACCTTGGTGAGCGCAAGTACATTTTTCAACGTTTTTCTGCAAAATCATTTTTCGATAAAATTTGGTCCATCCCCAAAATTGTGTTTATCCAACAGGTTTTTTTCGGTTTTCTCTCTCTAACATCCCGATCACCGACAAAACAAAACCATAACAAGCAAAACAATTTTTCAGTGGTTATAAGAATTTTTCTTTGTCTTTTACCGACACCGAAACCAGGTATTTATTTATTGGCACACTTTTACGATTACGATTTGGCATTTTAGCTTTTGCTTGCTGCTTGCGTGATGACCGGTCACTTTGTAACCCCGAATCGGGATCTGTCGGTGCCATTTGCGGGAGACGTTACGCCATCGGGCGGGTAACCGGTTTTACGAGCAAGCGCCATGCACGGCACGCACGGGGGCGAGCGAGGTGGGTACACGACATTGTTCAATCTTTTTACGGTCCCTTTCGTTAAAACAAGTAATCTTGCATCGGACCACTTGCCTAGGACCTTTTTTTGGACAAATGAACATAAAAACGGACACAGTCAGTCAAGCGCTGGTTCCTTATGTCTAGGGTGGTGGTCAGTTTCTTGCTGGGCGCATGCATCGGCAGTGACATAAAAGTGACCAAATTAAATTGTTTTATTTTTTGAGGGGGCGCTTGTAGAGTTTTTGACGTATAAAAGCTTGCGTTAAAAAACCACAGACTTCAGAAAATTTTCTCTGCCTTTCCCTTAATTTTTTTTGAGGTCTACAAATTGGAAGATTGCCACCTCTGAGGTCTCGGCTGACCTGACCCGTAGTAGTAGCTGGCAGGTCCTTTCACATCAGCGGTAATCCCTTCCTTCTGACCATTCGATGTACTTAGCGGCTGCGAAGGACCAGCCATCTCCTCTATTGACAGACTGACTTAGTACTTTCCCACCATTTTCTGCCGTACCCGTTCACCTGTGTGGCCGACTTCTGGCATGTCCCTGAACAAAAAAGCTCCCCAAAATGCGAACAGTTGTTTGTTTTTACAGTCAGGTCACAAGCCACTGCGCCTGCGCGAGAGCACTGATCCGAAGCAGGGGGATGAATGAGATTGGCCTTGCGCGGTTCGCGTCAGCCGTCACATCTCGCAAATCTTCCGGGGCGAAGAGTGGTGTTGTTAACACATGTTTTGTTTACTCAAGGCACGACACCTCTGCTACCTGTCCTGTTCTGCGCGTTCGTGTATGTATGTATAAAGAAAAAATGTTGAAGGTGCCAAAGGTCATCTGTTGTCGAACGACACCTGGCTGGAGTTTGAGTTTAGCTTGCTGACCTTGATGAACTATTTTTCGTGAAAATTGTTCAATTACAATTTGTGAACGATCGAAAAGTTTTTTTCTCGAAAATTGAAAACGAGCTGTCTGAAAAATTTTGATTTATTTTCTTCAAAAAATTTTGCAAGAGTTTGTTTCTGTCACAGTAATAGTTCACAGTGCATTCATTCATTGTTCTTTTTGACCCCCAAACTGTATGCCATAAAGTTTTTATGCCCATCAAAAGGTGGCGCAAAAAGACGTGATGTCAATCACCTTTTTCTTGTCCGTTAGATTTGCGCATCTCCGTTATCGTGTATCCCATCTTTCCTCTCAGGTTGTTTGACGTGTGTTGTTGTCGCACCTGTGTCCCGTCCCCCTCCGCCTTTCACACAGTAGCGGGTAGCGGTAGCGTCGAAGTCGTCAATCATCATGACTCGATCATAAGTCGAGTCCTTGACGCAAACGAACACGACTTTTGCCCGCGCTAATTATCCCACGGGAATATGAGTTTATAGTTAATACTTTTCCCGAATAAGTGTCGTCATGTCTTGTCTCGTCGATGCGATTTCTTTTCCTCTTACCTCACCCGCGTTCCTGCGCGAACCAGAAGCGTGGAAGTGTGGCTACTCTGTTTGCACCTCTGATTTGTCTGCTTAAAAACTGACCACTGTGTATTCATGTGGCGAACTGCTGGAGACTATTACCGAGAAATGACGAGTCTAATCCGCCTCACCTCTGCGGCTTGAGCCGATTTGTACCAGCTCAGGTGGGAGGAGGTCGGGCTGTGTTGATGAGAATTGATTCATGCTGCATCGACACACTTTGCTCCAACCTAAAAGCCTGGAGGCTTGCAATCGTTGCATTACGGTGTTTTGTATCGTTCTTCGCGGTACCAAAATTTTTTTGGATGCTGTCGCATTCTTTGAGAACGCGAGCGCTTCATTGTGCCCCTCCGAGCGGCATTCACACTTGCCGCAGTCGCTCTGAATCTTATCGCTGGGAATCTGACCTCTGCGGTTCGAATTTTTTTTTGTCTGAGTAAAATTATTGAGACCCCCGTTTTTTATACTCGAAATTTTTTTTCAAACATATTGCCTTTCTAAAAAAAATCCAGATTCATTCTTCTTTGGTTGATTACTGTAAAACCACTATTGTCAAGTTCATTTGACATTTAATAGCCCGTTAAACTGCCTTTTTTATATTTCTTTTTCGACTCAGTTTTTTATTGCGTCCATGAAAAAAAACGATCCGTTCTTTCTAACCGGTTGTTGATCCGCATTTTTTTTGTCTGCCGACAGGTCAAACGCTACCAGGATCCATTACGGCTCATTCGAGCTGGTCGGTGAGGTATAATATGCTAATTAGGCGGCGGGACTGTTCGATTCATCCGAAGCCGGGATCGTTCGTGACTTCTGAGGGGGACCCAGCCGGTCGGTCGAGAGAGAAAGAGAGAGACCCCCTCCTCTCCTTGGTTGTAGTCATTAGCCACGCATGCCGACGACGACGAGTGATTCGGCAAAGACCCTTTTTGCCCGCGCAAATCTATTTACCCATGAGACATGATTGACATGAGAAGAATTGGGAGGGAGCGGGTGGTTGAAATGATGAGTTTCAAATTTGTCAACCAATTTGTAGACGGATTTTTAAAATGATTTTGCCACTAGTTGGGGTGGGTGGTCTTCTGTTGTGGCCCAGTTGGTTACTAAGATTTTGCACAAAAAAAAATGGGAAACAAAAAATTTAACAGCGAAAATCATTTTTTTGGTTTTGTCGTCAAAAAAATTATTTTTGCTATTTTTTGAAATTTATTTTATTAAAAATTATTTTGAATTGTAGAATTTTTTGCATTTTTATGCAGCTATGATTTTTTTATAATAAATTTTTTTATAATTTACTAAAGGGAAATTTTTTTTATGCACAAAAAAACTGAATTTTTATCCCTCTTTTATGCAGAATTTCCGTGGCCGTAAACTTCGCGCCATCTGAAGTTACACCGAGTGCTGCTTAAAAATTCACATCAAAGCACACCACCCGACGTTGCGCAACAACGCAAACACCACTGTCAGCCAGGGCCTGGCTTATGAATCTTTCAGGCGCCAGTTAGCATCCCCGCTTTGGCGCATGCGCGAGGTGCATGTGAGGTCCAGGAGTGCCGATGCCGGTTGGTCACCCTCGACTTTAGCGCAGCCGACGACACTTATGCCCACCCGGTCGTCCCCCCGGCCATCTGTTTGTGTGTATGGTGTTTAACTCGTTAGCCTGAGGCTAAATATTTCCTCTATCGGGTGTCATCCATGTGGAAAGCAAGTCTTCCAAAAAGTTGTCCCCTCCCGTGTGCTCTTTCTCGTATGTGTGGTCCCCGTTTTGCCATCCAGTGCATGCCTCTTTTATTTTTGTCCAACTCAAGTGAATTAGCAAGTTAATGCGTGGAACCCCGGTTGATGCCTCTGGCTATCCGGGATGGATGACGGGTGTCTGTCTGCTTGGTGCAATTAGTTTGACCAATGTGTACAACTAAGTGCCGGTGGGTTAGGGCAGAAGGCGTTGGTGGAGGACTCGGATGTCGGAAGAGGGTGGTGGGTGTCAAGTTCATTGGTTGGTTGTTGTTGCGCACTACTCTTCGGATGGGAGATTTGAGAAAGCCGCTTGTCCTGGAATCTAGGAGGATTATTTTTTGTCTGAAACGAAAACGAACACTTGCTGGTTGCAAAAGGTGTTCGTATAGTTTTTCGCAAGAATAAATTTATCTAGTGCACAAAATATTTATAACCATAATTTTGAAAAATAACACTTTTTCGCTTCAAAAAATCTCTTTCTTAAAAATTAGCCACAACTCGGTCATAGCCTTCCGTCCCCTTGATACCCCCTATTTTTGTGTGCAACATGTGTTTTTGTCAAAATCACAGAATATCAAATGACATGGTGGCTCTGTGCCACTCTGTATCCGACGAGCATTCCATGGCGCCATCATGGTTTGACATGATGGCCTACAAGTTGATCCTTGCCTGGACCCGGATAATCAATGGTTGTCGGAAATGAACTAACTGCCACTGTTCGGCCTTGGCTAATTGTGGGGTAGAAAAAAAGAGAGCGGGGGACCAGATTTTGTGCACGTATTGTTTTTTGAAAATGGTTAGGCAAACTTGTGTGGGATTACTGGAAATTACTGGTGTTTTTATGATGTTGCACTTTTTTTTACTAAATTCGTATTCAACAGATTTTTTTAGTTACGGATTTAAATGGAATTTTCTAAAATTCACTCCCCCTTCAGCGCGTGCGAACTTCTTTTTTTGGATCTCGGAAAACGTATACATCCGCCTTCTTATCTCCTTTTTTAGCGCCAACGAAGAAAAGTAAAAAGACCACAATGGCCCGAGGGATAATTCAATTCGACCCACTTTACGTTCGTAGGCAGTGCCATTCTTTCCTTTTTCTCCTGGAAATTAAGCCTATTTTGTCTTCTCGCATTTCGACGATATATGAGGCTATTTTGGCGCACCGCGCCTCAACACGGCAACACATTGAGGAATTTTTTTGCCTTGTGCCTGCCCAGTCGACTTTTTTTGCTGCTCTTTCCGTGAAAATTATACGACAATGTGTTCTGCCGACAGCTTTTCTGGCTGCTGTTACTGCTGATGAACTGCCGGTTAATTTTTTTTATTTATCAGAAAAAAATTGGATTTGGTGGACGAGGTTGGTTCTCTGGCTCTGTTTGCACTACTACTGTCTGGATGGTACTAAAGTGTCTTCTCGCGCTCCTAAGAATTTGTACAATTTTTTACAAGGTTCCAAAAAAACAGTACCCAAATGAAATTTTTTATACCTATAAATTTCTTCAATTGAACCATTTTTGCCAAAAAAACTAATTTATGGGATCAATTTATTTGAACATGTAAAATTACATCCACCGGATGAAGTGACAAACTGACCACCGGTCTTGCCGGCTGCAAAGTTGACCAGACGGTTTGAATCCCGCCGGAGGAAGTCGGTCAATCTGGTTCGTGACTACCTCTTTTTTTCAGTGTTTTTTTTAACTGACAGTTTTGCGAGGTTGGTTACACACGCTTTTAACGCTCTGGACTGTAAACGCCTGCACCAAACTGCCAGTAGGTGTTTTTACACATGTTTTGTGAGCCGAAACTGACCAGAGGGGAAGGCTAACTGACTTGGCCATCTTGGACACGGGGCGATGGACGATGGACGAATAAATATTATATCTGTTTTAAAAGCGTGTCGCGATGAAACGATGGATGAATGACATGTTATGACAACATGTTTGGGTGCTGGGTGTTGAGGGTTGTCGACAGAAGGGGTGATGGCAGCAACAAAGAAGATCGTTATCTGATTATGTAGTAAACGACTTTATGACATGTGTAAAAATGTAAAACCTTTGTTCTGTGATGAGAAGTTTGTTTTCCGTTTTTTTGAGTTTTAGTTTTCTTTTTTATTTTTGCCATTTTTTTGTGCGAAATAATTTTTTTATTTTAGAAATCTGATTTTTTGTTTGAAACCTGAAAAAAAAATTTGCTTATTTTTCATTAAAAAAAAATTGACAAGGTTTCCGATTTTTTCATCAAGCGCACCAAATTCAAGCTTATGATGTTGTAAGTCAAACAATGCCTACTGTAGTGAGAAAATGACAAATTGAGCATTGTTACGACGCTTTTTTTATGATCTGTGATATGTTTTTGTCATAATCCCCGGGCATAAAAAAACTCCCCTTGTCATTTCTGGTGCGCGAAATAGCATCGCGTAACCTATTTGTGTTGCCTTCTTCCCGCGCATCTATCCCCCCCCCAGCCAGATCGCGCATAACCCTCTTCCTGGAGCCTTAACAGCCATCCAGGAAACGACTTCTTTGTACACAGTACAACATTACGCCGGGGTTTAATTGTCAGCGATCATTGCCGTTGTTCTTTGCCCATTGTTTCGTGGGGGGGTTCTTGTCTTGTCTTTCTTGCGCGTCATTAATCTGGCACAACATAAATTCGACACGCCATCTGGTTTAGACAGACCGCCGTCACAGATATAGGAAATATCACTTTTTTATTCATGGCTATCGTTTGGCCGAGGAAATGCCAAAATTTTAGAAACTGATTTTTTTCTGCATTCAATTGTTGGTTTTTTTGAGACATGTAAAATTTTTATTTTAAAGAGCAGGGGGCTAAATTCAATTTAAACATTGTTTGTTACGTCGTTTATTGCACGTTGCACTGATTTTTCATGGTTTTGCTCTACAAAGTTTCAATTTGACCGTAAAATTTACGAAATCTATCTTTAATGGATACATTTGCATTTTTTGACTCTATTTAATTTTTTTCTGGTATACGAAAATCACTTGGAAATTGTTTTTGGATATTTGATCTTGTTGACAGGGATTTCCGGCTTTCACACTTTTGTGAAGAAGTTGTTGGCCGCAAGTGACACAAAATCCGCCACTCTTTTTCTTTGCGTGTCGGTAACTTACGCCGGCCAAGTCGACTGGCTCTCGACCAAGTAGGCGTGGTCTCCGGGCGGCGGCGGGGGAGGGAGTCACCCTCGCAAGGGTTCTTGTTTTCCTCTTTCCAAGTCCAGTCGGAGCGACAGCGTGTTGCTCGTCGTCGGCCAACCGGCGATCATCATCGGGGTGCACAATCGTCTCGATGGTCAGTCAGCCTGATTGGCGATAGCTTCAGTTTTCTACCCTTGGGCCGTTTTTTTCTGAATTTTGGAAATAATTAGACCCTTTCACTAACTTAATCACTCACTTTTCACAGTGCCTCTAGCTGCCCTCCCTCTTTCTTAGTTTGGTTCTTTTCTAAAAAACACTAAAAAGGAAAAGAAAGAAAGAAAAAAAGTCAATCTAACGCGCCAAAAATTTCCTGTCTCATTTGTAACCCTCACTTTGTCGGCAGGCTGAGATTTTAATAGATTTTGTTGTCAAAGTCGCGTCGGAGGACGTCAGATGCCGCCGACTCTATATTTTACCGAGTTGTCACCAAGTGTGCCTTTTTTGTCGACTGTCACGCGGCGACTGCCATTTTTTATCCTCGCAACATTTCATCCATGTCGGCGCGTCTTTTTACACCTTTTTGGTCAGTCACTCCCCAAATCTGGCATTTTTTGTTCAATTCCTCTCTTTTTTGTTTTTTTGTACACTTCTCAATTGTCATGCACGTGCTTTGACGGAGAAAAGGCCGGGCTCGTTCTTCCGAACAAACGCGTTGAGGTGTTTTTTGGGGTGTTGCAAAAAATTGAAAATATCAATTTTTCAGGCAGACGCTCCGGCGCCAAATGTAGCAGAAAACTATAGCTCATCTGCACCGCTGGCTAATTTGTTTCTATTTTTTTCAACGACAAAAAAAATTTTACACACGCATGATGGCATCAAATGGGCTGTGGATTTTGTCAATTGCTTTTTTTACGATATCGTCGGCACTGGATACACGTAAGTTATTTTTTAAGGTTTGATAAAGAATTGCAATGAAATTTTGTTTGTAACAATTCTCACATGTTATTTATTTATTTTTTGGGGACATTAAGTTAGGGAAAATATAGGATCGGTAACGAAGTGGCATTATCGGCATCATACATCTGTCGGCATGCACACATGTGCCACTGTCGATTGTTTCGGTCGGGGAAAACGGGATCTAGGGATCTGGCGGTGAGGGGACATTTATTAGTAGATCTCAATAATTTGGTCATTAATTTTTTCCCATTTATTCTTTTGACGCCTCCGCAGCACATATTGATATTTTACTTTTTATTTGGATTTTATTTTGCAATAACAAAATTTTTTGTTCGAAATCTAACAGAAAATTTGTGAAATTCTGAAATGACAGAAAAAAATTTTTCTAACTGGCATTAGTTTGTTTTGTCGAGGGGTTTTGGACGTAGTAGCACTACCACAGGCAGTGGCGGACGTGTATGTTTTTTGTAATTTATGTCAACCAACGTGTTATTAATCAAAAAAACACGAACGACGTGTGACCACAGTCGGACAGGGGATTTTTTGTGTGTCAGGGCCATGTTTGGTGGTACCACACACCATCATCACTCGCTCACTCGCTTCCTCGTACACCTATCATCAGCCTAACATTTGTCAAAAAATTGAATTTATTAAAAAAACAGATGCGCAAATTCAGAGGGTGCAAAAAAGCTATTAAAATAGGTTTTCTATAATTTTTTTCGGTTGATTAAATTTTACAGCGGGTGGCCAGGCTTAAACCAATCGCGTAGGTGACAAACTAGTTGATATGGCATCAAAAAACACAGCTTTTTGCAAACCGCGTTCATCTTTATGGCTGGTTTTTAATCACACGCTTGTTTTCCGTTTTCCTGGGTAATCAAAAATAATAAGAAAAGCAACAAAAAGTGTTGCAAACAGGGCTGTTATTAGGGCTTGGTTGCCTAATAGCAGCTCGAGGTCCCTAGGCGACATCCTTCCGGACCCGAACCATGTCCAATTACAAGAGCCCATGACCCCTGACCTCCGGGGCATCATGACAAACAAAGTAGCATCTCTCATTTATCCCTTCCGTGTACTGCCAGTCAGAAGGGGTGCGCTGCTTGTTGTTCCGTTGTTCAGCTGACATAATGGGAACTTGTTACGAGCGATGTTTACAGCCGCCCGTATTGTTCGGCTTTAGAGACTTCCGGCCAGCTCTTCCTTCTCCCAGCGGGAGTTGACACACTTGCGCTCGAACCAACCGGCGACGACGGCTCGGGTGCGTGTGCCGGCCTAATTACTATATCCGCTTTCATTGCGCCTAATTTGCCTCGACGGTCACGCGGGGACAAAGTCATCCGACCGAAGCAAAGGTCGGGGACGATCGAATTGCAGTCTCGGGATCAAGCAAAAACACGAATTTGGTCGTTGTAGTAGGGTGGCGGCGGCTTCTGAGGAACAATGGTGCTTCGATACACCAAACTAGGCAATTTTTGGATGAAAACAGAGATGACTAGTCACTTTATTTTTTTTCATGGTGGGGGTGAGGCAATTTTCTAAATTACACAAACCTACGCACAATTGATAATTAGTTGCGTAACCAATTGTGCGTAGCAAAGAACAGCTTCTCAATTACAAAGTGCTTTTTGTACACTTGCCGATGGAGAAAAGAACATCTGCTGTCACGGTCGGTGAAGATGCGCGCGCGAACAGTCAGTCAGTCAGGCAGGCAGGCGGTAGGACAAAAAGACAACCGCTTTGCATAATCTACCAGAAGGTGGGGTACCAAATGACTTCTTGACGACCGGCTAATCGGATGACGCGGGACCCCGAGATGACCCGTGCTTAGCGGTGCTTGACCAGGAGCGCAGGAAGAAGTGAACAAAGGTCAGTGCAGTCCTCGACTTATCCAAGAGCTCGTCGGCACAAAAAAGCTGTAAGCCGCAAATCCAAGTGTCCAAGTGGTCATTCTGGTTTCAGTCTGGCTGGCGAATTGTGAGATAACCATCGTAAACACTGGGAAAAGCGTGCTTTTGTGTCGGGTTTTTTGCCGAAGGTCAACAACTCTCAAAGCTGTCCCGAAACTTTTTCTTAATGCTAATTAGTCCGGCGCGTGTGTCCTTGGCATCAGCTATTTAGAGTCACTTGACCTTTCTTTTTCTACCCATCTACTTATTCTGTACTAAAAAAATGTCCACGAATGCATAGATAGATCAACGAGTGTGCCGTGCCGCGGCAAAACGGCCTTGAAGTGAAAGCGAGCGCGGACAGGGCACAATCCTTTTCTTCTTTCCTCTCCATCATCGACGGCGCAGTGCCAATCTCACCTCACTGGCTTTTCGGAAGGTGCCATTAATTAACCGTAAATTCCGGTGTCCCGCTGACCAAGATTGTTTTGTTAGGCTTGATGGATTTGATGGATGGGATAGGATCGGATCGTGCGCGCCGACGCCGACGATGGACGACACAACACCTCTGGTTCTTCCAAGGTGTGAGGACGATGACAGTTGCCCTTCTCGCGATAAAAGGTTTTGATGGCATTAAACACCTTTGATGAAAGGACCAAAACTAACAATGCCTCTTTGCCCTGACAAAGCCGATGGACCAGGGAGGGGGATGACTGATGAGATAATTGGCGTTCTTTAGGGGATTGAACGGAACAAAATGAAACAAATAATTCAATTGCAAGACGCAAAAAATGGAAGCATTGCACAAAAAATTTTAAAGATTTAAAAATCAAAAAACATGTTTGCAGGGCATTGCAATCGGCCTCTGGGCATGGAAGCCGGACGAATCAAAGACGACCAGATAACAGTGAGCTCCAGCTTTGATCTTCAGTCTACAGGACCTCAAAATTCCAGGTTTGTGCTTTTTTCGGGGTTCAAATGTCGCTTTTTGTCAATTTTTGTGGCATGTTGTACCAAAATTTAAAATTTGACGCATAAGTTGACAGCTGTTCAACCTCAGAATTCAAAACAATGACTTTTTGATGGAGTTGGGTACGATGGCATGTGGTTCTGTTTGACAGTCTGCCAGAGTTCTTTCTTCTCGCTGGCATGGACAACAACTTTTGTCATCGAGGGCATTTGAGGGGGTTCAATTACTCAAGCGACCCTCGCTTGTTCGCAAGTGCAGGAAGAACCTTGGCATGCGTCGGCTGTCAACAAGCATCTCCCATCCAGTCAATTTCACAGGAAATTGATTGTTTCAAGGTTTTGAACTGAATTTGCTTCATCCTTCCGTTTGCCATCCTTCTTCCTTGTCGCCGCAGGAAATTATGCAAATTCCGCCGATTGCATGAATGGTTCTCGCTTGTTTGTCGTCGTCGAGTGAGGGAAAGAGACGCGCAGGGATCCATCCCGGGCACATAAATTCAGTAAATGACTGTCAAATAGTTTGCCAGTTTGTAGATTACGTCGTCGACCTTCGGTGACAGATGCGGGAAGCAGCAGTTGCAGAGAACAACGGGGAAAGAAGAGTTTGAAAAACTTGGAAGAAGACAAAAACGTCGGAAATTGTGGGGAAATGAAGGAGGCAGGATGCCGGGTGCTGGGGCTAATTGTGCAACTTTGGCAAACTTTTTGGGCGACAAGGGAAACGAAAAAATGAAGTTTGCACTTTTCGTTGTGAGTTTTTTTGCACATAGATCACTTTTAATTTTCTAACCAAAAGTGAACATTTTTATTTGTTTTTTGAATTCAGGATATTAAAAATGTTAGCATAACATGCTTTTTGAAATTTCCATCAAAAACCTGCCTGACAATTTTCGGATTGCCTAACAATTTTTTGAATAATTGAAATAAAATCCAGACAAGTTTTCCGAAGTTCTAAGAAAAAATAACGCACACATAATTTTGTTGTTATGAAATTATCGCCTCACAAAAAAGCACTTATTTCTTCTTATTAGATGATTTTGATGGGTTGGGGCATTATATATTATATCCATTAGAAGGACTGCGCTTTGGGCTGCCATCCATAACTTCATAACTTCTTGCGCTTCATTGGCCCCATCAACTGCGTTAAACGACCCCATCAACTTCATTTGCGGCAAAATGACCAATATGTGAAAAAGGACGGGCAGATTGTACAAGTACGGTTTCTCGGAACATGTTGTTGTCGTCACCTTGCCAATTTTGCGCCTTTGCACCTTTGCACTTCACCACCTTTCTGCCCCCGATCAAGTCAAACAAAATCAGTTACTGACTGTACAGGCACGCACTACCAGGACCACCGCCGCGTTGAATCGTTTCCGCTTGGCCACAGACGACCATAAGAAGCTCAGCGGCAGCGACAGCGCAAGCGAACGAGCGAATCATCCATCGAGCGTGAAATCGTCTCATCTCTTTCTCGCAAATTGTGAATTTTGAGAAAGCCATCGCGCAGGGAACAGAGCATAGTGGAGGGGAAGGAGAAAAGCAAAATCGTCGACGGAAGGTATTGTATTGTTCTCCTGATTGTGAGCCGTTTTCGGGGGTCAAGCGCATTCATCACACCGGAAAAGGTGGAAAGCCATCACTCCACATGAGACAATGGTCAGGCGCTGAAAAAGTGACCTACGCAATCGGCAAAAAGTCAAACACCAAAAAAATTCAAAACAAATTTTTTTCTATGAGCGCTAATTTTTTTGACAAAATTCAAAAATTTCAAAATATCATTTTTTTCAGACTTCGATGGGAAACTGGCAGCGGCGCTTGGTGCCCGCTAAGTCAGATCAACGACTCCTCACACGAATGGATTCAAATCGACTTCCCAACCGACGTCGTTATCACAGCCATCGAGACCCAAGGTCGCTACGATAAAGGCCGAGGCCTTGAATTTGCACCTGGATACCTCGTCGAGTACTGGAGAACTTCCCTTGGGCGATGGGCTCGCTATCGTGATGCGCAGCTCAACGAGGTGCGTTTCTTTGAGGATTTTGGGATATTGAATTAAAAAATCAGAACTATCCTGGGTACTCAAGTGCCAGATTGCATCGCGCACATATGGTCTGCTTAATTTTTTTGCAAGAAACGCTAATCCGTTGAATGAGTCTTTTTTTGAGTGGAGAGAACAAAAAAAGACAGAAAGATCTTGAAGAGTGTTGGCAGATTGAGCAGAAAGTGCATCAGTTTGACACACTCATCCTGAAAACGATCTGTCCTGTCTGCCTGCATTCATTCGTTTTTCATTGATGGACAGACGATAAATTGAGTTGGCGCGCAAGCAAAGCAATTGATGGCCATGGACCAAAAAACACTATTGTGCACTTGTTTTGGTGTTCAAAAAACCAGAACCGTTCACATGTGGTGGTAGAGACAAAAATTAAGATACCATATGCTTCAAGAAGCTGGTCAAATTTATGCACGAACGATTCTCAAAACCAAAAAAAAATCAAAAACGAAATAAATTGTCTATGTTCCCTTTTGTTTCAGATAATCGTGGGCAACACAGACACCTCATCAACAGCCCTTCGTGTTCTTGATGGCGCACTGATCGCCAAGACCATTCGCCTGATTCCCGTCTCCGAAGTTACGCGAACCGTCTGCATGCGTGTCGAACTTCACGGCTGCGAGTACCGCGACACTCTTCTTTCCTACTCAGCTCCCGTCGGGTCCCGCCTGGACGCCCTCGACCTCCGGGACGCCAAGTACGACGGGGACGAACGCGACAACGGTCTCCTCGTAGGAGGCATCGGAAAGCTCTTTGACGGCGTTGTTGGTAACGATGACTTCGAAACCGTGCCCGGACCCTGGCTCGGCTACCGGAAAGATGTTCATGGTCCGGTCGTGGCTTTGGAATTCACATTCGGTCAACGAAGAAACTTTACGGCGATTTCGGTGTACACGTCGAACGCAATGAGACTTGGAGCAGCTCTTTTCTCTGCGGCGAGAATTCATTTTTCGGCCGGAGACGACGATATTTTTTCGCCGAGGGTCGTGGAATTCTACCAGAAGGTCGACATCCAGTTTGAGTCCGCCAGATGGGTGAGAATCCCGATCAACAACCGACTTGCCCGGCGGATACGCCTTGAACTGGTCCTTAGCTCGGCGGATTGGCTCGTCATCAGCGAGGTCAAGTTCGAGTCCAACAACGTTGCTTTCCACCTCCCGATCTCTGTTCTTGATGACGAAAGCCTCATGACGAGCAGCGATGGCGTGTACTGGGGCATTGTCTCATCCGGCACATCATCCAATGTCCCGTCAAGTGTCTTCATCTACGTCACCCTCGGAATCTTCATTTGTGCAACATTGGGAGCGTTTTTGATAGTCTGCTGGTGTCAGAGAGCTAGAAGTCGTCTGGCCAAGGCTACTATGCTTGGCAAAATGTCCGACGATCCCAGAAGACCTGTGTATTACGGCTTTGGCATCTCAAACGGCTGTTACACCGGGAATCGGTCCAAGCGCTACGGTCCAACCCCAGAAAAACTCTCTATTGATGAGGAATTCGATGAGGAAAGCGCCTACGCGGATCCAGATGCAGAAGTGGCTCTGCTCTACTCGTCGCCCGCAGACGAGACTCCCGAGTCCGCGTTTGAGGCTCCCGACCTCCCAGCAGCGGCTTTCAAATTCCTGAAGCACATTGGAGAAGGCGAATTTGGTACAGTGTCTCTTTGTCAGCTAGGAAGCACCCTGGTGGCTGTGAAAACAGTCAAAGGCGTCGAAGGGAGTGACGCTGTGGCTAAGCAGGACGAATTTCGTCGAGAAATTGGTATCGCAGCCAAGCTTAGGCATCCAAATGTTCTAAAAGTCATAGCGACCAGTCTGGGGCAGAACCCGGCATTCTATGCCGTAGAATTCATGGCGCACGGCGACTTGAAGCATTACGTCGCTTCTCATCCTGCTATTCCGTAAGTTTCGATAATTCTAAATTTTTTATAGTATTCATGTTTTTAGCATGGACCGCCTGATCTGCTTTGCGACCCAGATCTCTGCAGGCATGGCGTACCTCGAGTCGTGCAACTTTGTCCACCGGGATTTGGCCGCCCGGAACTGTCTTGTAGCCGAGGACGGCACTGTCAAGGTCTCTGACTTTGGCATGACTCGCTCGCTTTATTCCATGGATTATTACAAAGTCGACGGACAGTTTTCAATGCCAATCCGGTGGATGGCACCCGAATGCGTGATGGAAGGCAAGTTTTCGCACGCCACGGATGTCTGGTCGCTGGGAGTCACCATCTGGGAAGTGCTATCCCACTGCCGGGAAAAGCCCTTCGGCGGCCTGACAGACGACGAGGTCATCGACAACTTGCAGACCGCCTACGAGACTGGCATTCTGAAGGTTTGAAAAACTAAGCAATCATGAATGTCAGCTAATATGTATGTCTTTTTTCAGCACACTCTGACGTGCCACCTCACACCGTACGCCGAGGTTACGACAGCGTGCTGGCAAGTGCGCCCTGCAAACCGTCCGACTCTCACGACGATTCATACCGTCATGCAACGACTCCAATGCGCCTACACCCTCTCCCACAGGCCACCGCCTCCCAACTTGCCGATTCCGCAGACTCCAGACGTCTGACTTCCCTCACATATCTTACATCTCATGAAACCGTCATAATCTCCGTTCTCGTTCCTTCCCGGACAACTGAATGCGCTATTGAATACTGTAGACACGTGCAAAACCATCCCTAAAAAATTGAGTAGATATCGACGGGATATACTTTGGTAGCGTCTTTTTTTATCATGGGTCAGATTTTTGTATTTTTAATGTCGTTGAAAAATATATATACGTAATAATAAATTGTTTCAAACTAATTTTTTATGAAAAAAAAACAGCGCGAACGCGGAAAATGAACGTCCGGTTCGCGTCGTTAAAAAATTATTTTTGAAACATTTATTTTAATATAACTCTAAAACAAGGAATATTTTAAAGATACTGTATAAGCATCAAACTACATATCCTAAAAGTCAGGGTCAAAAAGATCAAGTTCGAGTGAAAACTCGACATTATCCGTGAGCTGCTTGTGACGACTAGAAATACACGGAAAATCGGTTCTGAAGATGAAATCTTCGGCGGGAAAAAGTCGGGCAACCTGAGCATCGCGGCGTTCTTTGTTGACGCGTCTACGATCGTGCTTAGACACCGCAAGTTCCAGCTTGACGTTGATCCTTTTGGGTATGCGACAAAGCCTCGAAACCATCTCATCGTAGCACCGCCTAAACTCCGAAAGAGAATCTCGCCATTCGTAGACGAGATGGAGGTTGACGTTCTTGATTTTGGGAAGAAGAGACCAGGATGAATCGATCATGTCTTGGACGTCCAGGATTGGGTAGTGATAGTGATCCCAGATAACGTAGAGTGTGTGCACGTTCTCGAACTCTTCTTCGAAACGGTAGATGACACCGTCCTGGATGAAAGGGCTTTCGTCGACCGCCAGCTCAAGAAGAGTTGTCGACACAGCGGCAATGCCCTCCTAAAATGGACTACAAAAATAGGAGAGCGTCGATAAAACATCGTAAACTGACCTCGAATGTTTCTGGATGACAACAGACATCCTTGCCCTTTATGCTGACTGTTTCAAAGCGTGGGAGCCAGTTCTTGATATCATCTACCTGTGCTTCATCGATCGACAGCCGCCGAGGGATCGAAACCAGGTTGTTGACGGGTGCCAGCGATGCGGATACTTCGACAGAAATAATCAAATCTGTCAGGTCTGAAAAACAATTTTCTACAGGTCCCTGGCTTAAAAAACGACTTACTGTTGGAGCGATAAATTTTCTCGAAAAACGGAAATTCGGCAGCACTTGGGGAAGACCAAATCATAAGTTTACGGATGAAATGTGCAGTCCAGACGTAATGATCCATGTTGTCGCGAGGAATTTCAAAGGTCAGGTAAGGCATCGAGATCTAAACGATATAGTTTAGTACTCGGCAAGAAAACTAATAAAAACCCACAAAAAAAGAAAGACTTCTTTTGGCGTAGGTTACTTTGACCTCCTTCATGAAAATGCCAAATGCATGAGACATTTCGGGAGACGACAGGATGAAGCTTCTGAGTGTAGTTGAGTTTTTATTCTGGAGAACACCCAAGATGACGTCATGAAAATACGCAAGAGACAGAGGAGTCATCTTAATTCGTTTGAAAGGTCAAAACCCCTGAAAAAAACTTTGTTTAGGAAAAGAAGGCTAAAAAACGTCGCAAACGAGTGGAATGAGCATCAAAGTAGAAAAATCGGTAAATAACGTTTTCTCAATTAAAAATAGAAAATTTATGCTGAAGAGATTAAAAACACAGTAAAGACTGGGACGGAGAAAACAGACAGCAAAAAACTATTTTCGGGCCAAAACAATTTTCGTGCAAAAACAAAATAGAACTCAGATTTCTGACCTCGTCCGAGAAAACGTCATCACACCAAAGACTCAATTCCAAAAGATCTAAATATCGAATAAAATATATTTTCTTTTATGAGAAATCGCGACACTCGACGTCTGGAGTTCGATTCCGGGCCGTGTCGCGGCGGCTTTCTCCAGCAAATTCCACTCACGATAAGCTCGTCATCATTCTCAACACTCAACTCAGCTCTAACCACGAACTATCCCTCCCTTAATCGAGCTGCGCACTCTGCAGGCAGTAACGCAAACATGCCGCAGGACTTCACGACTTTCTGACTCCGAAGTCCACGTCGACATCCATCGACACAAGTATCTAATGTGGTGCTAACCATTGAAAAGGACAGTAAATAAAAAAAATTAAAAAATACAGATTTGAAAGAACATCTAAACAAAAAACACCGCGTAAAAACATCAAGTACATATAAAATCGGTAAAAACCATTTTCTCGATAAATAGACATACGACAACAATTTATCCAAAAAATATTTAAAACTTTTTTTAATAATATTCGTGGTGAGAAATGCTAACTTCGAATTCAAGCTGAACATTGCCATTGAGTTTTTTGTGACAATTTAAAATGTTTGAGAACCTGCGATCGGGCGTAAGAACGAAATCCTTAGGAGGAAAAAGTTTTTTTGTTGAGTTTGTGATGCGGCCTTTGTTCGGCAGCTTGTATCCATTCATACATGTATGCATGTCCATTCGGACCCTGATGCTCTTGGGAACAACGCAAAGAGACACAACTAGCAGATTGTAGACATTCTTCAGCATCGACAGACTGTCGTGAAATTCGCAATCGATGTACAGGTTGATGTTCTTGAAATTCGGCAAAAACGTCCAAGAGTCGTTGAGCATACTGATAGCGTACGGTATTGGGATTTTAGAATTACACCAAACGACATAGAGTGTGCGGAAATGCCGAAACTCTTCTTTGAAACTGTGGAGAATGCCATCTTCGCTCCAGGGATTGATTTCTGTGTGAACCTCCAAGACATTCGACGACTCCATGCTGACATGTGTCTGAAATGAACGCAAATAAAACAAAATTTGAAAAAAAAACCTAATTACCTGGAACGAATCCGGTATGCGACAATCAAAAAAGAAATTCATGACAGTAAGAATTTCAAATCTCGGAAGCAGATTCTCGATTTCATTGAGCATGTTCTCACCGATGCTGAGTCGTGAGGTAATCGACACCAGGCTTCTGATAATCGTCAACGAAGCATTTACACTGTAAAGATTCAATTCCGAAAGGTCTGAAAAATGTTCAAAATAGATTTCTTCGCATGAAAAAAAAAGTTACCGTTGCGACGACAAATTTTGTCAAAAAACAAGTTATCTGCACCCACTGGGTCGTGTTGTATCGCAAGCTTCCGGATGAAATGAACTGTCCAGTAGTAACGGTTCATGTCAGCACGAGGTATTTCAATCTCGCAGCCCCAATGGAGCTGAAAAAAGGTAATAAGTTAATTCGCAAAAGAAATAATAAAAACCTACACAAAAGGTTAGATTTTCTTTTCGATATTTGACAACAACTTTCTGCATGAAAAACACAAATGAATGGGTCATTTCAAGCGACGCCAACGCAAGATTCCCCAGCGTATCAGGGTTTTTCGTATCCATAACTCTCTCAAAGAGATCGTGATGATAGGAAGAAGACAACGCGGGCATTTTGAATCGTTTGAAATGTCAAAAATCCTGAAAAATGGTCCAAAAACATCGCAAGCGCGTATAAAGCTCAAAAGTACAAAACATTGGTTGAAACCTTTTGTTCAAATCGAATTAGTCAATTATACCCCCAGAAATTTATCCACAGAAATTAAAAATCACATAAAATAGTGAAAAGATGAAAAAATTAGAGTAAAGTAAGCCAACACGCCTTCCATAAACGATAAACCCAATTTTCGTGCCAAGACACTACAACACTGCAGCCCGAAAAGAAATGCAACAATTCAGAAGCCCTCGTGAAAAACGCCAACATCGAATGAGAATTCGACATTGTCGGTAAGTTGCCTGTGACGCTTCGTAATGCTTGACACAATGTAGTTGGGCTCGAGGATGGGAAAAATCGTCCAACTGCAGGGTCGTGACCTCTGTTGCGCAGCATGTAACCAAACATGGTCGTGCCAAAATTCATTTTGACTTTGAAGCGCTTGGGAATGCGTCGAAGATTGTCGACCAGTTCGTTGTAGGACTCATTCAATTCCGAATAACTGAAGCGCCAGTCATACGAAATGTAAAAGTTGATCTTCTTGGCGCTAGGAAACAAGGCCCAACTGTCGTCAACCATTTCCGTGATGGCTCGCATTGGATAGTTGTAAAACTGCCAAACAATGTAGAGCGTGTGAAAGTGTTGAAACTTGTCTTTGAAACGGTAGATGATGCCGCCGTATTTGCTGAACGGATCTTCTTCGGCAATCAAGTGCAAGATATTCGAAGACTCCATGCTTATGTCTGTCTGAAATAAATCCATATTGCTAATTACGTAAATAAAAAAAACTTGAACTAACCTTGAGTGGTTCAGTATAATCATCCCCATCATTAGCTTCGAAAGACGTTAAATGGAGAGCTTCGAAGCGGGGAAGAAGGTCCAAAATCCCTTCAACTTGATTCTCCATGATCGAGAGTCGTCGAGTAACGGAAATCAGGTTTCTGACAACATCGAGCGAAACGGAAACTTCACCAAAAAGTTCCAAAATTGAGAGACCTGAAAAATGTAAGATTTTGATTTTGTAAAGTCTTTACAAATCAAAAAACAATTTAATGTTGCAACGATAAATTTAAAAAAAAAACAGAAACTCCGCGTCCACTGGGTCGCGTTCTATCGTAAGCTTCCGGATGAAACGAACAGCCCAAAAGTAACAGGCAATGTCAACCAAAGGCATTGAAACGCAGTGGGAGCATGACATCTAAACAATAAGAGCGCATGTACATATAAGTTGGCATGGAGCAAATAAAAACATACCGAAAAACAGAGTCGGCTGTCGAAATATATAACTCTGACATTCTGCATGAAATCACCAAAAGAGTGACAAATTTCGCGGGACGACAGGACAAGGTTTCGGATGGCAATAGGGTTTTCCGTCTCGAGAATACCTTTGAAGAGAGCAGACTGATATGAAGCAGACAAGGGATGCATTTTGAGATGGTTCAAAAAAACCCTGAGATGGAAAAAGGTCAAAAACCCTGCAAAATGAACAAAAACCAGATTTTGAAGAAAAAACAGCGTGAGAACGTGAAAAGTAGAGCAAAGTAGGAAAAATGAGTTGAATACGTTTTTTGGAAACAAGCTAGACAATTACATCAATGATTTATACAGAAAAGAATAAAAAACTCATTCAATAGTGAGGCGAATTAAGAGGCAGTCCACGACAGGATTTCGGACGGCCGACAAGGCTTTTTTACAACTTCAAATGTTTTAAGCCAGAATTGTTCCCCATCCCTAAAAACCTCTAAATCACCGATGCACAGATTTTTAAACACATCGGATTCTGTAGTTTTGGCTTCTGAAAGGTTTTGACAAAAATCGATGCCACGAGCTTCGCTATAGAGGAAAAACGCTGAAAATTTTATGAGAGGGGTTTTGAGGGACAGGGAACACGAAGTCGTACTCAGATATTTTTTATCGTTACAGTAAATGCTGATTACCGTATAAAATGTGTGGTTTTTTGGTCACCACTGGCGGGGTTCTCCGAGGGGAGTACATTGTGATAGCATATATTGTAGCCCGTGTTTCGGCGCTTCGAATGACGTAACACACGAAAAAAAGGAGTGACCGGAAAACGGTCATCCATGGGCTTTTATGGCGCGCACTCAAGAAAACGCGCACAATTTCGCTTCAAGTGACAAAAAAAGAGCGTGCGCGCGCATTCACGGTGTCATGTTCAAAAAAAGGCCCTGAAGCCAATTTTTGTTTTTTATGCTCGCGGTCACTTTGGTAGACTTTAGCATGTCCCAAAGATTGATTCTAGCTTTTCAGGCTTTTTATCTGACAATATTGGGCATCGCCACAGGCATTGAAAAAAACATGAAACTTTCAAACGTTGTAACTTTGTGCAAAATGATCCGATAAAAGGTGCACGTGGCTTAAAGTTATATCTGGGACATGCCAAAGCCTACCAAAGTGACCGTGGATGTACAAAACAAAAACTGGCTTCAGGGCCTTTTTTTGAACATGACTCCTTTTTTGCGCGCGCAAGCTTGTTTAAAGAGAAAAAGAAGCTGATCGCGCGCGTTTTCTTGAGTGCGCGGTATAAAAGCCCATGGATGACCGCTTTCCGGTCACTCCTTTTTTTCGCGTGTTACGTCATTCGAAGCGCCGAAACACGGGCTACAAGATGTGCTATCACAATGTACTCCCCTCGGAGAACCCCGCCAGTGGTGACCAAAAAACCACACATTTTATACGGTAATCAGCAATTACCGTAACGATAAAAATTATCTGAGTACGACTTCGTGTTCCCCGTCCCTCAAAACCCCTCTTATAAAATTTTCAGCATTTTTCCACTATAGCGAAGCTCGTGGCATCGATTTTTGTCAAAAACTTCCAGAAGCCAAAACTACAGAATCCGATGTGTTTAAAAATCTGTGTATCGGCGATTTAGAGGTTTTTAGGGGTGGGGAACAATTCTGGCTTAAAACATTTTAAGTTGTAAAAAAGCCTTGTCGGGCTCTCCCCCTTATTCCGAAATCCTGTCGTGGACTGTCTCTTAAACGAAATAAAACGAATTTGTTTTTCGCGCCAAGACACATTCACATCGAAGCATGCATGGAGGAATCAAAGAATTTGAAGTTCAAAAAATAAAACAAACAGTTGAAAAACAGTACCTATTTAAAAAAATGGAAAGAAACCGTCACGAAAAACAAAACTCACAAAAAAAACAAGCGGCGAAAAAAACAAAAAAATGACGCGATCGAACAAGTCCTATTTTCGTGTCAGGATATCCCACTTTACTTGTTTGATTTTACGTTTACGCATTTGGCCGTACAGTTGTTTTTCTATGCAGTCTTGTTTTGATTTTTGTTGAATATAGGCCTATATATAGGTATCTGAAATATTTCCTTTCTTAATGTCTGTCGTATATTATTGGTTGATACTTTTTGTGTAAAAAAGTTTATTATTGCATTTTGTTAATTTTAGGCTAATAAAAATACGTTTTGCTATCAAAATGAAGTGCGTAATTCAATCCATATAAAAAAGAGAAGTAGTTAGGCAACAGTCAATAATGATTTTTTTTGTTGTTTTTGCGTTTTTGACTATTTTTGTACCAAAAAATCGTTTTTATTATTATATATTTTCTATAATTTTAGGCTAATCTGAATGAAGCTTCTGTCCAACGCCTACCATCGCGATGTGATCTCTGATGTCATCGATAAGACTCCGGATGGGAAATGTCTGAGGGAATTGATCTTGTCTTCTGCTGAAATGTCGACCGCTTTCAACTTTTTTATGGAGAGCATCATCGTTGAATACGCCGACAACAAAGTCTTGCTTTTGGTATTTTTTTGTTTTTTGTTTGCAAATTGTTTGAATACCTGAGTTTAGGACAACAAGTGCCAGATCCTTGGCAGTTATAATTTTTTAAGAAAAGATTGTCGTTGGCTTTCCCACTTTTTTCGGAACCTTGTGATCGAAACACTTTCCCGGCGACTCAATAATACGGCATCCATCGCACTTTTACGAAAACTGTGTGTCAGTAAAAGTGAGTTTTATATAATTATAATAAATACATTTGTTTCTTCAGATTTGTTAATTCTGGATGTTTTGAAACTTTACCGATTTTGGCCAAAGAAAAGTCTTCTCGATGATACGTCTCCCCGAAGCATCATCATCAACGCGAATCAAATAACTGAATTCAAATCATTGATTCTACGTTTTGAAATAGTTGCGATTTTCAACTTTGGCTACAACCCTGATATTTACGAGCAAGTTGTTGGTTTTCAAAGTTCGAATGTTGTCGAACCACATTTCGCGATTTTGG
The DNA here is from genome assembly GCA_963969345.1 of Turbatrix aceti. Lineage (NCBI taxonomy): Eukaryota > Metazoa > Nematoda > Chromadorea > Rhabditida > Panagrolaimidae > Turbatrix > Turbatrix aceti. Next base: position 692,084 of record OZ017768.1, on the reverse strand, counting down.
AATCATGGGCCTACGCTTTCACCGATGTTGTCCGCTTTTTTAAGGCCGAGTTTAAGCACGTCCGAAAGTTTATCTTCATGTGGCGCGATCAAGGTGGCATTTATTTCGGTGACAATGCAGAGAACGTCAAAGCGGTGATCAGTAGTTTGAATCTGCTCAACAGCTTCCGAAGGCCGAACATTGAGAACGTCACTATCGACGTTACTACGGACTTTCGTTTTGAAAGTTCCTTCCGAATGCCAAGTAACGGTATTGGACAAGATTTCGGTACTGCGATCAAAATTTACTACAACTGGATTGTTGCTAACGTACTCCAAATCCCAGAACGCATCAGTGCCAAAATCGACGTCACATTAAATTCATCATTTGAATTCGACGACGAAGATCCGATGGTTGTACTTGCTCCCCTTCTACCGGCCGAGCAATTTGAATTCAAGCATGAGGAATCTGTACTGAAATCCTCGCTGATAATTTCCAATCGACAAACGCAACTCCGAAACAACTTAGAATTGTTTTTCAAATGCGAAAACTTTGACAGGCTTCTGATACCTCTTTAAAAATGTTTTTTGACAATAAGTAGGAATTTTATGTTGTAATACGTGAATACAATTTTTTATAAATGTTTGCAAATATTGAGACAAATGCTTCCGCATCGTCAGATTGTCTCGACAATCAAAAAAAGTAGATGTTCACGTTCTTGATATCCGACAAGGTAAATAATTTGTCCCGGAATACGTGCGGTTTGTTTGTAATTTTGTATAGTTGTACATGTCCATGGCACCCGCCCGAATAGTGTTTTTAAGTTCCGAATGCTTAAAACTTATTAGCCTTGCTCATGATAGTCGTGCATTCAGGGATGATAACTCTCAAACAAAAAACTTGTTTTGGCTTCTAGGAAAAAAGGTGCGTACTTCGCCGTTCGCAAACACCAAAACATTTTTTACCCTGTCACATTTTTTGAATCAATAATGGCGCATCAGTTTTTTTTTATTGTTTTCCATCAACTGGTGCATCAGCAGTTTTCGAATCGGTAGGCCCAACATGCAATGGATCGGCGACGTCTTGTGAAACCATTTCATCGGGGACGTTTTCGGCAGCCTGCGGTGCCTTTTGTTTCATCAACAGAATTTCCTCTCGCTTCATGTTTTTGTCAACCGTGATTTTCAGGACCAAAAACACCGTCAGAAGTACGAATACGACCAGCGGGTAGAACCAGGATTTATTGTCCTAAAAGAAGTTTTTTATACCGAATCTTTATTACAGCAACTGACCTCAAAAAAATCGCTCTGCTCTCTCAAATCCAGCTGACAAGTTGATCCGGCGTATCCTTCTTCGCACTTGCAGAGAAATCCGTCTTCTGTATCGTTGGATAGCACACAGTCGCCGAAAACACAGCTTTTCTGAGCTTCAGCGTTACACTCTGTCCGGTTTTCACAAAGTTTGCCGGCAAAGCCTAAACGACACCTGCACGTGTATCCCCGATCTCCGTGACCCGGGATACAGGTGGCGTTGTTGGCGCACTTGTTGCCCGTGCAGCCTAGGGGGTTTTGGCAAAATTCGCCCTGCCATCCGGTGGCACAGATGCACTGCACTCCACGCAGCTTTTCAGCCGTTGTGCAGGGAATCGTTCGGGTTACGTTTGTCTAAAACATTTTTGGTACTACAAATTTTATTTGGGTCCGGTACGCACCTTAGAAAACCTGGAAAGTATGCGTTCAAGGTGAAATCCTTCGTTCTGGCATTCCTTGCAGATACCTCCATTCTTGCAGGGACAGGTAGATCCGTTGGAGAGCATCGGCTCGTAGCAGCCAATCGTCGTGGATCCATTGGCAAGCTTATCGACACGGAAATCCTGACCGAATTTGCACTCACACGCATACCCGACCTCGGAACGACTTCTCATGACGGAGACACACGTCGCGTTGCCACAGGGCTTCTCGATGGCACAGGTGTCTTTGAATTCGCAAACTGGACCGAAGAAGCCGTGGGGACAGACGCATCTTCGGGCGCCGAGCCAGGTAATGGCTCCCTCACACCAACCCTTGTTCTTGCATTCGCAGGGAAATTCGTCTTCCGCGATGTCGGATATGGCATCAATGTTAAGCGGGGAATCATCGAGATCTGGGGCGTCGGCGGGGTTGAAGTTCATATACCGTAGTGACGACATGGGTTCGGAATTGGCGGAAATTGAGGATTTTACGCGTGGGTGACGACGACGTTTACGACTGAGTTCACAATCGTAAAACAGAAAAAGAGAGTCGTTTTTTGAAGCTAAAGAATTGAAAATATAATTTTAGGGCAAAGAATAGAAAATTTTGTCTTGAAGTAAAAAATAAACGGTTTTCGTTTCAAAACCAAACAAACCTGAATTTTTCATAGGCATTTCTTTAATTTGATAATTGCAATTTCCCGGGCACGCTTTGAAATCCACTTTTTTCCAATCAATTGTCTGAAAAAATAAATAGTTATCCAGTTATGCAACAAAAATTTTCAACCAACCTCTTTTGGATCTATACATTTTTTCCAAGCATTGACCCTTGCTTGATCGACGACAGGATCCAGAGCTTCGCAGATGGCTTCACAGGGTCCCCCGGTAACCTGGATGTTCTCACAGTGGTCATCGTAGGCCAACTCCGCACCCCTGCTGTACCGAACGATCTCATCGCAGTTGCAGACAGGTCTCTGGAAGGCATCGTACTCGCACTTGGAATACGCAGCGCAGGAAAAGAGATCACAGGTAGCAACGATGCCCTCGCAAAGGCATGCTGTATTGCTGGGCTTTTTGCAGATGTTTTTTGGACAGTCGTTGGGGGAGGCAGGTGGCTTGAGGCAGCTAGAAAAAAAGGATCGTGTTAAAAAAAAGTTTTTAGTACAAAAAACAAACATAATGCGAATTGGATTGATGAAGATGGAAGCAATCCAGCCGCGATTGGATGACTCTGATGCTAGCTTTGATAGTCTGAAAAACAATGCCAACGAAACAAAATGAAGCAAAAAAATCGCTACCGAATAATTTTCTGTTTGAGACCTCACAAAACCCTTTTTTCCGCTGATTACGATTTTCGAAAAGCAAAATCACTTTCCATGTGTGTATGAACATTTTGTTTCAATGTTTTGACTTACTCATCATTTTTGGTATCTCCAACTCTCTTCTGAGCTTCAACATTGTCGACTCTGAAAAAAATACATATTACAAAAAAAAACTAAATTGAATGATGACTCACACAACGCAATGACCGTCACAAAAATCCGGAGGGCACTCGGGAGCCCAATTTCCAGCAGGATATTCGCAGTGTGGACCGGTAAATTCTGGCGTACACGCGCAGAAATACTGATCGGGCGGTACATGTTGGCACGTGCCACCGTTTCCACAGGGGTTGATGATGGCACAGGCCTCAATCTGGGATTCATTGACGTGTTGAACGAGAAGTCGAACTTTTGGATCAAAAGTGCCGTCTACGGATTTTAGAACTGTGTTTCCTGTTTCGGGGTCTGCAAAAAACTTTTTTTTTTGATTTCAATAGGAGCGTCAAAAACAAAAATTTTCATCACAACATTTTTTTGTCGGACAACTAAACTTACCAACAACATGAAATCCGGGGTAATATCGTTCTGCATTTGACGATACGAAAACGAAGAACGCCAAATTTTCTGGAAAAAAACTGTTTTTTGCTAAAAAAAATATATAAAAAGCACTAACGTATAATTTTGAAGACAGAAAAACGCTGCATCCTTCTCGCCGTCATTTCCATCAATGCAATTGAAGAAAATAAAACATTTACGGTTTTAAAATTTCAAAAAATAAATTTGCATTCAAAACGCATGAAAAACAAGAAAAACATCACTTTCTCTAAATTCAAGGTTCTCGAGTGGAAATTTTTTAACGGCGCGTTGAAAATCTTTTTCACGTCCGCTTTTCAGGATCCGCGCTGCCGTAAGATGCTTTTATACATCATTCTGCTCTCCGTATCACCACTCTTGCTGTACCTGGGTATAGCGAGGTTTTTTCCCATCCAGGAACGCTTGTTTCCGCGCAAGTATCCGATCAAAGCGCTCTGCACGATGCCAACGTGTATTCGGTGTGCTAAAAACTCGCAGGTTTGTTACTGGGATTTATCTTTTCGTGCTTCACCCTTCTTTTTTTTACAGGTCGTTAAACGTGCCAAAACCCTGTTTGACGATGCTTATGGTAAATTTTCAATTTCAATGGCTCGTATTTCCGATGGCTTGAACGAAAGCATAGCTGAGAAGACAGAATTGATATTTTCTGTTCCCAGGTTACCAAGTCGCCCGGTGTATGCTGGTGAAAACATGCCAAAGAACATTGCCTTGGACGCTGCCAAGCTTGAAGATAATTTTGCTACGATCAAGTTGGCTGGACTACAAGTAAGGGTTTTTATGGAGAGTGTACTTTACTTTTTTTTATTGGCCAAGTAACATCAGAATTTTTTGAATTTGATGCGACCAAAAAGTTTCGTTATTGTTTTCCTTTTAAAGTTATAATGCGTTCAGTTTTTTTTATTAAAATTACGGTGTTATTTTTAAAACTTTTTTTATTCAAGCATTGTTTTAAAATTTTTGGTCTTATTTTTTGTACTGGTTTTCTGAATATGCTCACTTTTTTTACAAAAGCAAGTTTTTGACATTTTCAGGCCCAACGAACACCCCTTCGATGGCAGAAGAATACCGAGGCCGATGGCTCATGCTGGGCCGTGTATTCCTTTGTCAACCAAGGAAAATGGCAAGAAGACAACTGCCAGCTTTTTCCCGACGTTGCCGACGTCCTTCACACGCTGGACGGCATCATGAGTGACTGCATCTTTGGCAATGCTTTTTTCTCGATCCTTCCTCCTGGGGCTACGATTGCCACCCATCGAGGGCCGACAAACGTGCGACTGCGTGTTCACCTGGGTCTCGACGTACCAGTGGGTGACTCTGGGGAACCTGGTTGCTGCATGATCGTTGACACCGAAAATCTCTTGACTTGGACCGAGGGAAAATGCTTTGTTTTTGACGATTCCTATCCGTGAGTTTTATGAAAACTGGGTTGGTTTTTTGACCGATAAATTTTATTATAGACACTCAGTTTCTTCAAAAGAAGCCAAAGCACAGCGTCTAGCGTTGATCGTCGATCTCTGGCACCCGGACTTGTCATTTTTGGAAAAAACTGCGTTGAGAAGACTTTTTCCAGCTTATGAACAGTGAATACAGGTAATAACTGTGTATTTTATTATTTATTTGTTTTGTTGAATGAATATGAACAAAAATTTGTTAACGTACGTAAAACGCGCGATTCAAAGCACTTTTTTTGCCTGGATGACTCGCGGTGGTCCGCGGTGCAGGCTTCAAACCTGTAGACGCCTGGCGGCGTAGTGGTTCGATTCCACCTTCCGGGTGTCACTTTTACCAAATTTCTCGATTTGTCACAGTGTTTGTTGTAATTGTTTTTTTAATTAAAAAGCCAAGTTTTTATATCTTTTACATTCGGAATTGAAAGTGATTTCGAAGAGCTGTGCAAAGTGAAAAACACGTTTTTCCTAGAGGAACTAACCAAGTGTTTCTGAACGACATGGGGAAAAATTATTTTTGATGTGTCGTTGAGCTTGGCATTGTTTTTATTTTTGTGCATGATAGAGTTACATTCATGAAGCCGTGATGATAGTAAATCAGTGCCCCTATTCCCGCTCGTGTCGGCTACGGACGCCAATTCATGTTTTTTTGAGAGTGTTATGTAGTTGCTAGGGTCTTTCTTAATAACTCTTTATTGGGTACAACTTGATAGTACTGATTTTAAAACAACTACACAACTGGTCTTTGTCTCTTTCCGGGTTGCGAGACAGCCATTTTCCCTCTAGTAGGAGGAGCCACGTCTTCGTGTGCATAACGTGCACACTGCACGTAGCAAGAGAATATGAAATGTATCTTAAGATACATTTTTTTAATTGTTTTTGGATATTTAGACAACACAAACTGTAATTTCCTGCCTGACTATGGTCTGCAACCCGTTTATCTTTATTGTTCTCTTTTTACCTGGACTATTGAGCATTCGAACGACAGTTTCAGCCGCCGGTGTGAAAGTCAATTACAGCGCCGGATTCAAGAATGCTGCCCGATACTTTCTCCAGTTCATAGATTTAACTGTTGATCCATGCCAGAACTTTTACAAATTCACATGCAATACCTACCTGAAAAATAACAAATCAGGTGCTAGTCCGGGAAGTGTTTCTCAAGCGAAGGTATTTAGCCAAATAGCAGCACAGTTACCAACTATCTCAAGCTCAAGCTCCTTGACCGAACAGATATTTGACCACGGATATCAGTCATGTCTTTTGAATTACAACTATCCCAAAAAAGAATTATCGTATCATATCAACACTGACTTGCTGTCACAGATTGGAGGACTACCCATGCTGACACCCGGATGGCAAGCTCTGGAATGGAATGATTTGTGGCGGACAATTGGGCGCTGGGAAAGTCAGTACAACGTCCCGTCTATTCTCACTTCATATGTATCAGTCGACTACGGCAACGCGTCACGTCACGTCCTTCACGTCTCTCAAGGCCATCTAGGGATAGCACGGGATTACTACTTCAAAATGGAGAATTTAGCTGTGATAAACAATTACCGAAGCAAACTTATTAAATTAATTCAGAAGTTTTATCGAATTATAAATACCGCAGCTTCGGACGATGATATTGCAAATGCAGTGACCAATTCCGTCAAGTTTGAAATTTCTCTCGCACTTGCTATGGTACCATCTGAGCTCACGCGAAACTTTGTTCTCCAATACAATCCTTACAACCTTACACAACTGAATGCGTCGTATCCCAACATCCGTTGGAAAGACTATTTTGAAGGACTTCTTCAAGACGTAGATCCAAACTTTCGACAGGATAATTACATCGTCAAATGGCCATCGTATATCAGCGCCGTCGACTCGATGATTGGAGGTCGAAGAATCAATCAACGAGTCATCGCTGACTATATTGGTATCAAACTGCTGTGTAAATTTGCTGTTTTCATTGGACCCAAATTCCGGGAAATCAATGAAAACATTGCACGCTATTCTAGCAAATCTCAGCAGTTTTATAAAAAAGCTGATTTGACTTGCGTTAAATTTATGAACGAAAAAATGCCATTTGGCGCAGGGTACATCTACGTTGCTCAGAAAAAATATAGAAATGTCATCAGAGCCGACAATAGGCAAAAAACTAAGTTGATCATCGAATCTTTTGTCAACATGACACGCTCACTGTCCTGGCTTGATCGGTACTCTCGCAAAAATTTGATTGCAAAGAGTAAGATAAAAAAACAAAATGTCAAATTTATATTATATCCGTCAGATTTCAGAGGACAAATTGATACAAAACATTGGGTGGCCATACTGGTACAACTTCACAAACACATCGTACATGGACAACGTGTATCACAAGTATTACCATAATATTACTAAAATTAATATTAAAGATTTTTTCACCATGAAACTCAGCTTGTCTCGTGCTCAGCAACTGACAAAAAACTTTGGGCTTCTGGGACAGCTTCCCGATAGGAGACAATTTCAAATGTCGCCGGCCATTGTCAACGCGGCTTACAGCGCTAATAACAACAACATAAATATTCCACTAGGTTCATTCACACGACGTAAAAACAATGTATCTAAAATCATTTAATTTTAGCCAAAATGACCTTACCTGCCTACCGTTTTGATTTCCCGCAAGCTTTTAACTTTGGCAGCCAGGGTCAGACTTTGGGACATGAACTGACCCATGGTTACGACACTAAGGGTGTGCAATTTGGACCAGAAGGTGAGCTTTCGAACTGTACTTGGGATCGTTGCGGATGGATGGGCACGAAGAGCACCCTCGGTTTTCTCAAAATGGCGAAATGTGTGGTTGAACAGTACAGCGAAAGATGCTGCCCTTTAAAGACCGGCAACGCGCGTTGCGTGAACGGTGCAAAAACGCAGAGTGAAAATATTGCTGATATAGGTGGAATGCAGGCCGCGTACAAAGCATACCGAAAATTTATTAAAGTAAATCGTAACGGTGTTGAAGAAGGTCGGCTACCAGGACTCGAACGGCTTACGCCAAATCAGATTTTCTGGATTTCGTCTGGCATTAAAAGATGCCGAAAGTTAACAAATACAGAATTGCATCACCAGCTTCTCACCGATGTGCATTCACCTGCGGAATGTCGCATCAACCAGATGGTTCGGGATATTCCGGAGTTCGGTAAAGATTTCAAGTGCCGTATCAATACGCCGCTGTATCCGCGTGATAATAACAGGTGCAAAGTTTGGACTGACGCAACTCTCATTTAAAACAATGGTTTTATTTGTCCATTATCTTGGTTATAACATACATTTTGTTCAAATTTATTCAATAAAAACAATAAATAAGAAAATGCACAGCTTTTACTTGTATTTTCACGTTCTGGTCTGTACTTCTGTACGTATTTCTTTTAATTTCTGATAAAATACGATGATTGCTCGTACAGCTGAACAATTACGCAGATTGTTATTCTTAATTCTAACAAGTAAGTCATAGTTTTTTCAACACCATTGTAAAAAAATGGAAAATCTGCTTTACAATTTCAATTACTACAATGTGCTCATTGTTTTATACATTTACGTCTGTTACCCAGATTGTTATTCTTAATTCTAAGTCACCTATTGTTAAATCATAGTTTTTTCAACGCCATTGTAAAAATGGAAAATCTGCTTCGCAATTTCAATTACTACAATGTGCTTATTGTTTTATACATTTACGCCTGTAGTTGACTGGCAAGAATTAGGGTTTTATATAAAATTTGTTTCGTTGTGGTAAAAATCATATCAAATTTCCTAAATATGGCGAACCCAGCAATGTTTGCTATGACATGTGTCTTAGTACTTGCCATCATTGAATTTGGGATAACGAATGCCTTGCAACCTTTATGGCGTAGAAAAACAAACCTACACAATGTTTATCAGCATTATGCGAATTTCAACTCCAGCAATGTTAACTATCAGTATGCGACCAATTACACGGATGAAATATTTCCCATGGATCACTTTGCCTACAACACTGATCACAAGTTTGGGCTCAAGTAAGTTTTCGGGGTTTTAATGACATCGAGGTAAAAACATTACTACATATTTAGGTACCTGCACAACACAACGTTCTACAAACCAGGAGGACCAGTGTTCTTTTACGCTGGAAATGAAGGCCTGATTGAAGACTTTGCAAATAACACTGGCATCATGTGGGACCTTGCACCGCACTTCAACGCCGCTGTCGTTTTCGCTGAACACCGCTACTACGGGGTGTCGTTGCCGTATAACAACTTCAGCACAACGTACAAACACCTGGGTTACCTGTCATCGATCCAAGCCTTGGCAGATTATTCCGTTTTCCTTCCCTGGGTGAAAGAGAAACTAGGAATCGATGCAGAAGCGAAAGTCGTCGTTTTTGGAGGATCATATGGCGGAATGTTGGCAACATGGTTCCGGCTAAAGTATCCCACATCGACAGTTGGTGCGTGGGCGAGTTCCGCGCCTGTGCTCTACTTCAACCATACAGGCGTCAGTGTCGGCACTTTTGACTACACTGTCAAACAAGATTTCATAAAATCGGGTTGTGATTCCGATGTCCTGGAAAAGGCGCTGAACACGATTTGGCGACTTCCAACGAATGATTTGAATCGTATTTTTAAAATCAAGGTTATTTTTATATAACATTTACAGATAAAAATTGAAAATTTCAGAATAACATCATCGGCACTTTTAACGGTAGCCGAGACAAACTATACAACTACGTACAGGGTGGATTAATAAGGATGGTCGAAACCGACTATCCATACCCTACTAATTTTCTCTCTCCCATGCAGGGTTGGCCTGTAGCATTGGCTTGCCAACAGTTTTCTGGGTTGAACATTTCGTCACCTGAAACTGATCTGGCGACAGCGCTTGCAGCTGCTGCCAATGTTTTCTACAATGGTACCGGACAAATCAACGAAACTGATTTGTTTGCGAACGACAATAGCGGGCTTGGTGATAACGTTGGTATTCTTTGGAACTGGCAAGATTGTACAGAAATAGTGATGCCAATGTGCACGCTTGGACCCCCCAATGATCTCTTCAATGTGTCGTGCAATGCTTCTAATGTTCTGCCGGAGTTGATTGAAAGCTGTGTTGAATCATTCTACGACATGGGTTTCACGAGTAGTTTTATCAACCCAGACGCTGTTCAGCAGATCTATGGCTTTGACTTCAGCTCGGCAACAAATATAATATTCACAAATGGCGAACTTGATCCCTGGAGCGGCGGTGGAGTTACCGACAAGACACCGGGTATTGCCGACGGCCAATCCAGGGGTATTTACAACTATTTTATTACCGGATCCGCTCATCACCTGGATCTGCGACAACCGAACTCATGTGATCCACCGAGTGTTGTCAATGCTAGGTACCAAGCAGTTCAAGTGATTTCCTGCTGGTTGAATGGAACGTCAGAGCTGGGATGCCCTGTGAAGCAGCAAGCTCTGCCAGTATTCGAAGGACCTTATAATACAACAGCTGAGTGTCGAGCTCTGATTTACGAATACCCATGGGGCCAAGGACGCAACAGTTTGCAGTTCTAATTTTGAACATGTTTTTTTTACTATGATAATGGTAAAATCTTTTTAATAATGAGAAAATAGTAAATAAATGAAATGAAATGAAATGAAACAAAAATGTTAAAACATTATGATAGATGTAATACAAAATGGTGAGAAAACTACAAGATAATTAGGTTTTGCAAAAATATACACATTTTTTAACCTTGTTTTTAGAACTGTACTAAAAATGTAGTCATACGCTGTTTTATGATTGCACAAGTTTTTTGATAACGGTCAGTAATGGCCGTCAGCAATTAAAATCCAGCGCTGAAAAGAAAAAAGCCGGTGTTTCTGATAACGGAGATAACACGCTATGTTTGTCTACCATAATAATTCCTTTACGACTATAATTGAGCCATTTGCTGTAGTATTTATCATTCAGGATTTTTTGAGCATGGTCAACATAAAAATTGTTGCTTGGACTTGTGTTTTGGTAATTGTGATCCTTGAATTGGGGATTACTGATGCTATACGGCCAAGATGGAAAAAAATTATTACGAGAAATAGGCAGGTGATTCACAATCATGACAGTGCCGTTGCTTTTAACTCCAGCAATGTTAACTATCAGTATGCGACGAATTACACGGATGAAATATTTCCCATGGATCACTTTGCCTACAACACGGATCACAAGTTTCGGCTCAAGTAAGTTTTCGGGGTTTTAATGACATCGAGGTAAAAACATTACTACATATTTAGGTACCTGCACAACACAACGTTTTATAAACCAGGAGGACCAGTGTTCTTTTACGCTGGAAATGAAGGCCAGATTGAGGACTTTGCAAATAACACTGGCATCATGTGGGACATTGCTCCGCACTTCAACGCCGCTGTCGTTTTCGCTGAACACCGCTACTACGGGGTGTCGTTGCCGTATAACCACTTCAGCACAACGTACAAACACCTGGGTTACCTGTCATCGATTCAAGCCTTGGCAGATTATTCCGTTTTTCTTCCTTGGGTGAAAGAGAAACTAGGAATCGATGCAGAAGCGAAAGTCGTCGTTTTTGGAGGCTCATATGGCGGAATGTTGGCAACCTGGTTCCGGCTAAAGTATCCCACATCGACAGTTGGTGCGTGGGCTGGTTCCGCGCCCGTGCTCTACTTCAACCATACAGGCGTCAGTGTCGGCACTTTTGACTACACTGTCAAACAAGATTTCATAAAATCGGGTTGTGATTCCGATGTCCTGGAAAAGGCGCTGAACACGATTTGGCGACTTCCAATGCATGATTTGAATCGTATTTTTAAAATCAAGGTTATTTTTTTATAACATTTTCAGATAAAAATTCAAAATTTCAGAACAACAGCGGCACTTGTGACAGTAGCCGAGACAATCTATACAACTACGTACAGGGTGGATTAGATAACGATGGCCGAAACGGACTATCCATACCCTACTAATTTCCTCTATCCCATGCAGGGTTGGCCTGTAGCATTGGCTTGCCAACAGTTTTCTGGGTTGAACATTTCGTCACCTGAAACTGATCTGGCGACAGCGCTTGCAGCTGCTGCCAATGTTTTCTACAATGGTACCGGACAAATCAACGAAACTGATTTGTGTGGGGACGACAACGGCGGGCTTGGTGATGACGTCGGTATTCTTTGGTACTGGCAAGTTTGTACAGAAATAGTAATGCCAATGTGCACGCTTGGACCCCCCAATGATCTCTTCAATGTGTCGTGCAATGCTTCCAATGTTCTGCCGGAGTTGATTGAAGGCTGTGTTGAATCATTCTACGACATGGGTTACACGAGTGGGTTTATCAATCCAAACGCCGTTCAGCAGATCTACGGCTTTGACTTCAGCTCGGCAACCAATATTATATTCACAAACGGCGAACTTGATCCATGGAGCGGAGGTGGAGTGAACGAAAACACCCCTGGCATTGCTAACGCACAAAATAGGGGCATTTACAATTTTTTTATCTCCAGTGGTGCACACCACCTAGATCTGAGGCAGCCTAATTCGTGCGATCCACCCAGTGTTGTCAATGCTCGGTATCAGGCAGTTCAGGTGATTTCCTGCTGGCTGACTGGTACGTCCGAATTAGGATGCCCGGTTAAGCAGCACGCTTTGCCGGTTTTCGAAGGACCTTACAATTCGTCAGCTAATTGTTTTGCGTTAGTCAATCAGTATCCATGGGGTCAACATGGAAACGGTGCTTTGCTCACTCTGCCTTCAGTAATTGTGTTTTTGGTTTCGTTGTTGTTTAGTCTATAATGTTGAATTTGAAGTGTAATGCAAAAAATATAAACTGTGAGCGTACGAATTATTGCCACTCTCAAAGACAAACAAAGCGCCTCCAAAAAAAACAAAAAAGAGACCACCATGTAAGCCACGCGCTGGTCCCTTGTTGCCAAGGGCAAAGAAAACCCAACACATGCGGTTTTATCGATATTTTAAAATTGTAGCCCTATATAATGAGTATTTTCTAGTGTGGTTTTAATAATTGTGCGTGTTTATGATTAAAATTGCCGACAATTTTTCAATGAAAAGCTTTACCGTGTTTCCTTATTCCATAGATTCTAACATATTGCTTTCAGATGCCTTTAAAATTTGTGGATGAAAGAGTTGTCGAATACCTAGCTAGCAAAAATAGTATTTGGCTACAGCCTGAGGTTTTTGGAATCCTAGAAGCTTATTACTCCGGCACAGGGATCTATTCTTACAATGCGCTGTTGAATGAACTCAAGCCTTATATTCAAATAAGCCGAGCAAATATCATTAAACTTTTCAATGGAGTAAGTGTTTTTATTTTGTGTCAAAAATTTTTTTTATTTAGATTCGAGCTTTGGGCCTTGAAGACAAGTCACCAGAACCCCCCAAAGTTGAAATACAGAGAAAAAAAAGAGGACGTAAACAAAAGGCTGCGAATCCATCTGAGCAGGAAACCCAACAGCATGTTGCAAGCAAGTCTACAAAGGTTCGAAAACCTAAAAAAGCGCCGGAACCAGTTCCTTTGAAAAAGCCAAAGAAAGAAGTTCACATCTGCGCCGATCAAAAAAGAGTCAATAACATTGATGAGTACTTTGTGAGCATCTTTGTCAATTAAAAAAGGTGTTTGATATTTTCTATTGCAGAAAAAAGCGCGAGACTTAGTCGATACAATTGTTCGTGATGTCAGCGATGTCACGTACACTTCCATGACTGATGCTGAACGATCAAAGCTTCATAGAGCTACAGCAGTCACCCATGAATTGCTAGACATAATCAATGACTCAAAGAATTACGTTTTCATTAATTCCTCTGATCACGAGAATTATAACGATGCAGAGGATCTGCAGGAATCGTTACGCCACGCGCTTCCGTATGCTTATTAAATAGTAATTGCTAAAATCTCAAATCATGTTTCTATTTACTGTAAATTTGTAAATATAAATATTTTGCACCTTTCCTGGTAAAAAAAATTTACCCAGACATTAACGGCAATTTTGACAGTCCTATCTCCCCTCCCCCCCCCTATTTTTTGTAAACGAATAATAAAGTTATTTGAGTTGCAGCATGCAAGGCTACTCTGAATAAAACGCCGCCCCCGCAAATAACTGTATATGTAAGATTGTACATCTGTGCACGCCAATAAGTGTAGAGTTGCGCGAACTCAAGAAAGGTATGTGTCCAAAGTTGCATGCTCTTTTTGGCAGAAATGACAATAGTGAAAGAATGGTCAAATGTCAAATGATTCGACATAAGTTAACGACAAAGGGGGATAGCTGCTGGTCGGTTGGCATGTATATTAATTTTGTTCACAAGAAATGCTGTAAATCATTTTTTGCGTTGGATATTATTTACGCGGTGGCGATCATTTTTTTGTATTCACAAAAAAACTATTTTAAAATTTTAGGCTATATAAAAAATGCGTCCATTGTCTCTAGCATATCGCCGTGAATTGATCCAAAACATCATTGAAAGAAAGGACATCATTCTCATGGAATGCGTAATCACGTCTTCATCTGAGATGTCAATGTCATTTGATTTTTTCATGAGGAATGTGTATGTTGAATACAGTGATGAGTGTCTCTTCTTGAAAGTAAGTTTTTTTAGCTTTTCAATTGTTTTTTAGTAAAAAAATGTTTAGAGTGAACGCTTTTTCGAGTACTTCCACATTGACGGCTACGACGAATTTTATTCTCTCGATTGGATGGCAGGTTACGTTCGAAAATTTTTAGTTCGCAGTGCTTCTGGAACCCAAAAAATTCGATTTCTTAAAAATGTATTTTACTCCAACAGTGAGCATTAGTTTTTTTGTAACACGATGGCGTATGCTTGTTTTTTAGAACAGTGAGTGGGTTTGTGTGATTCTACAAAACACAAACCCATTAATTTTTTTTTTACGTTTCTGGTGCATTATCTTGCACCCTTCGCTAAAATTGCTTTACATTTTATACAATTAGCAAGAACAAATAAATCATCAAAAGGTTGAATCTTTTGGTGTAGGCACTATTCCTCCAACCAAGACGTGACTCACGCCACTTTACGACCATAAGTCAGAATTCATGCATCAAACGCCGACGAATATGGAGCGTGCTTTTTTGATTATACATAAACCTGTCAGAAGTAAGAAAAAAAACATAAATTATTTATACAGTAAAAATAATCTATAATAGTAATTGTGATGAACAAAAAGCGAATTTTTATTGACACGGATGGTGCCGTGAATGATTGCCGCAATCTTATTATTGCTTTGCAACAGGATAACGTTGAGGTTAGTTTTGGAATTGTGAAGTGGCCTCATCTATTTAAAATAATTTAGATCGTTGGAATCTCGACAGTATCCGGCTGCACTACAGCGGAACAAGCCGTTGCTAATATCTCTCGAACAATCCGTGCCAATGGTTCACAATCTCCTGGCGATATTCCAATCTACAAAGGAGCGGATCATCCTCTTGGTCCCCAAAACATTCCTAATGGCTCTATGAAATACTTCTTTGGGCCGGATGGAATTGGAGGTCTACCTGACAATCCACCGGCTTTTACTAAATCGGACTACAAAGCCGCGGATCAAAACAAAAAAGCAGCAAATGCATTGGTCGAAGTTTTTGGTGTACAGAAAAAGCAGATTATTCTCATCTGCACTGGTCCGCTGACCAACATTGCTTTGGCTCTGCGCCTGGAAGCTGAGTTTGCCTATTGGCCCAAGGAAGTTGTCATCATGGGTGGAAATTTATTTGGTAATACAAAAAAACTAAATTATTGTGTTTAAATGTAAAAAAATTGTTTTCAAGGAGTTGGAAACGTAAGCGCATCCTCAACTGCAGAGTTTAATTTTGCATTCGATCCTGAAGCTGCCCAAATCGTTTTGGATCAGATAAAGCGCCCGATTACAATCATTCCTTGGGAGTGCAATAAGTTTCACATCAACATTGTAAATCCGTGTACAATACCTGATATTAAAATAGTGTGCAATTGTTTTTAGGACAAAGTAGATTTCTACGCTCATCTAAACTATGATACCGTGCTGTCCCAATACTGTAAAACAATCACCACTGACTGCCGAAAATCTTTTTCGTTTCAAAAAACAAAGTTTGGCTACATCGATGAAATTACGATCGCTGTTGCACTGTATCCGGATAAGGCAATTTTAAAAGACCATTGGCTACATGCCAGTGTTGAACTAAACGGCACTTATACGCGAGGTCAGGTAGCAGTCGAATGGAAGAATGATCCGACGTCCCGAAAACCGCTCATTCGTTTCGTTGAAAAGTACAATGCAGCCTTTGTGGATTTGCTTATGCATCATGCTGTCACCAAGTTCGGTTACCGATCATAATACGTTGGTCGCTTTATGGTTTTCTCGACACTTTTTGGCTTCGAAAAATGTTAATGCTAATGCTTGTGCGATTTGTACGTTTTTTAAATCCGTTTTTTTTGTTTTTTTAGTCAAAATAAAATAATTAAGCCAATTTTATCAGTGATCATTCAATTTTAGCTTAACCCTACTGTAGTCTACAAAGCGGTACCGTAACTTTTGAATGTCATAGATGATTGAGATTTGCGGATGCCTTTGGTTAATGATGCCTTGCTGGACTGTCTTGATCGAACTTGTTCAAAGTTGTTTGCCACCGACTGTTGCTTTGTCTCGGGTAAATGTTTCCATAGATAACAGATGCTCAAAATTTGTATCCCGAGGACAGGGGGATACATCCATGGTCCCAGCAATTCGTCTAGAGGAGCAAAAATCAGGTTCACAATTATGCCAAGAACATTTCGTATAATCAAAACCAATTGTAGAAATTTTAGTTTCGCAGATATGGACACGATATCCAATGTAATGAGAATAAATGACGAATTGCAACCAGAAGAAGCAGCCATCGATGCCGCAACAGATCCTGCACCTGCCAGCAGCCAGGTAATAGCAGTCGGTAACCCTCCTGAAGTTGTGATAACCACCTGGGAAAGTCCAAAACAGGTAGTTGCGATGAAAATTGTGCACATATTTAGTACCACGATTGAACGGCGACCAAATTTTTCGTATAAAAATGGTAAAGCAAATGCAAATGGAAACGTGAAAAGCATGCCCATAGCGTTAAGCGTAATAGCATCTTCGTTGCTCCAACCAAAGCGAATCATCATGACGTTGTAATTGTAGACCATAATGGTTGAGAAGCCAATGTTGACGACGCAAAGAGGAGCGCAGACAATGGAAAGGCAGTGCCGAAGGGTGGTATCGGAAAACAGGTCACGGAAGGATACGCTAGTGCTTGTGCACTTTTCTTCATGCTGGTAGTCACGGATTATGGCTTCTAAAGTGATGCAAAAAATTAATTGTATGGCAAAAAAACAAGACATATGTAACGCCAAATAAAAAATGCGCATTGGCTGAATGTCTCAAAACTCACCGACATCAACACCCTTTCCATGAAACGCCTCAATGCTACTTGAAACCTTTCTCAATGACGCGTTTTTTAAATTCAAAAACTTGGGTGATTCTGGAATCTGCATCGCGGCGCCAACAAACATGGCTACCATAACTAGGAGAAGTATATAAAAGTAGTGGAAGTTCTCTATCGTTCCGAAAACTGATGGCCGTACAAGTATAGCCAGGAGAGCTGCTGTCACAGAATTCAGCGCCGCAATGCTTTCCACGGAGAAAGCCCTCAACTTGTCAGGGGCGCATTCTGAAACGTAGAGCTTTGTCGCACCAGAGCGAATCGCCAGACCAATGCCGTGGAATGCATAAGCCAAAAACGTGAGTTCAACTAGATTAGTTATGCTTCCGATGATCATACATACCAGAGCAGATGCACCGACTGCCGCCTTGACGTAGACATTGGTGGCCTTCCGGCCTAGACGATCGATGACGGGCACGACAACAATGATGGCGATGATCGACGTGACCAGGGCAACGTTGACCAGTGCCAAAAAGACGCCATTTGCTTGTCCATCATCCAGAACAAAGTCAAATTGATCGTAAACGCTTTGATTTGCAAAATCAATAATGGTGACCGAAAGTCGAAGGGACACAAAATCAAAGTAATCGACAAAGCCTCCAATGACGCCGTAGCACAGAATAGTTAGTACAAGTATCCGACTTGGGTGCTCCATTGTTTAAAAAAATTTATCAAGTAAAAATATTTGTCCTTGGTAACAGACCTCCCAGGTCTGATGTGATGAGCTGTATACTACTTGAAAAAAACACTTGCAAAGACCACCGCGCTTTGCACTAAAAGGCTTATCAGGACCTCCGCTGCAAACGAAGACTTAAAAGTGCGCATGAACGTTGGGTTTTTTATGATAATTTTTGTTTTCTTGTCTGTAAGATTTTTTAGAATGTACCAACTGAAATTAAATTTGGGGCCCAGTTTCAAACAACAATTACACAATTTTTTGTTCTGCAAAAAAAATGTAAAATTTTTCTTCTTATTATAAATAAAATATAAATAAAAATATCGAATGTGTGACGTGCATTATCAAGCTTTGTGTAAAACGACAAACAAACTGAATGCGGGGGAGTCGTTGTCAGTCTCACCAGCTCAATATGAAAAAATGTCGACTGTCTGGATGACGTGTATGACCAACAACTTCAAACGCATGATGATTTTCAAATATGAAAATGCTGGCTAATGGCATTCGTCACCGTTTTTGAGAAAAACGACATCAACAATAATTTACGCAAGCTGAGCATTCGAACCGAGTCCCCGAGAATTCGAGCCGAGACGCTCGCTCAAATGCTCGCCTCAAAAAATCCGAGCCGAGCGGATCGGCTTGAATGCTCGGCTTGGATTGTTTTTAGTAAATTCAGTTTTTTTACATCAGCGCAAAAATTTTAGTTCAAGTAACAATTGCTTCGTTTATAATAAATTGCCTAAACATTACAAATATCAAACAAAATACCAAGAAAACGAGATATGTACGTTGTCATCAAGTTTTGGCCGACGATGAGAAATACGAAAAGTTTGATGCTGATCATCATTGTGCTGTACAAAATCAAAATCATCACGCAGGACAATTGAACCGTTCACAATGAAGTTTTGCACTTCAGGCAATCTCGTCGTATTGTTCTCGGCGTTTATGGAAAAAATCATCAGGTAGTCGACCATTGTCTCGACATCCTTGACAGCGACGCCGGTGTGCCAGACGAAGTGACAGACAAGTTGTCTGAGTGAGACAACGCATGCTTGACCAACGCATCTGACGAGGAAATTATCCGATAAAGAACGCCGGACTCGATGCCGAAAAAACAAGGCGTCAGTTCAAAAATATGCACGAAAAAAACAAGTAAATATTGTCCCGAAGCGAAAATTTCGTATATTTGCATATTGCGCGTTTGCGAGATATTTTTTGTGTCAGTGATTTCATATTTTTTTTTAGGATATTCGAAATGCGTCTTCTGTCTTCTGTATACCTTCACCAACTGATCTCCAGTTTGATTAATGCCAAGAACTTTGAAAGCCTAAAAGCCCTGGTCCTGTCTTCCCGCGAAATGTCCATTGTGTTTTACTGTTTTATGGACAAATTTTTTGTTGAATATACGAATGACAACATATTTTTAAACGTTGGTTTTTTTGGAGTGTTATTTTTTTGTATTTTCGTTTTTAGGATTGGCAGGGAGCCAGTATTTTTGTAAATGCATTCAGCGATGACTACCATACCTGGCTGACGGCTTTCCTTCGGAAACTTTGTATCGGACCCCTACGCCGACAGTCAAGTTCAAAGAAAGACGCTGTGATTTTTAAAACTTTGCTTGGGTGCAACAGTGAGTTTATTTTCTGTCATTGTTAGTACATGTTTTTTTTTCAAATCTTTTCATCCTGGACGTCTCGAACCTTTCTTCTATACCATTGGAATGTACTGAAATCATGGCATCGGTTCCCCGACTCACGATCAATGCTGATCTGGTGCAACAATTCAAGTCATTTATCCCCCACTTTGAATCTCTTCGGTTTATAAATTTTTACGATTTTCATGGCAAAGACACTTTGGTGAGTTTGAATTCTTTTTTTTTTGATTTTGATTTGATTTTGTTTTTTTTAGGAATACGATTCAGAATTCTACGGCTCTCAGTTGACAGTTGTTCAATCAGAAGACAGTTCGTACATTGACATCCTCGAATTTGCCAACTCCGAACTTCAAGAAATCCGAAACTTTTGTTTCATGTGGTGCGATGGCTTCGATTTCAGACGCACTTCACGTGATGTCACGGCTGTCATCGGATATCTGAAAACACTCTCGCCTCAAATCGAAAAAGTCACTATCGTCATTTCCTCGAAATTTGGTTACTACAATTCCTCACTCGTGAACATGGCGGCACACGGTTCTCCTCGCACTGAGTTCGGATTCGTTCTCAAGGACAACTACTACTGGATTGTTGCTAATCTACGGAAGCTACGGGAACGCGTCAAAGTCAGGGCATTTTTTTTCATGAATTCGACATTCGTATTCGGTGGCGAAGATCCGCTTGCTGTACTTGCTCCCTTTTTTCCGGTCGAAGATTTCGTTCTCAAGTGCGAAGCTTGTCAACAGAATTCTGTGCTGACGATTGCCAATCGAGAGCAGCTGCGGGATAACATTGAGTTCTCTTTTGAATGCAAGAATTTTGAGAAGCTATAATATAGTTTTCGATTGTGTGTAAATATTTGGAAATTGTATGTATAATATTAAACTAAAGGTATAATATTTAGCACATGGCAGATGCTAATTATTTTGCGTTGTCAACACCGTTCGATTGAGCCGGGAACGCTTTTTAAATGCCTCCTCGATCGAAGAGTTTCGCGATGAAACATTTGAAATAAGAAATACTGAAAAATATTCGTCAAAAAGGAAATAGACAATAAAAAAAGTGGGATTGACATTTCCCGGCACGAAAATAGGAAATTTGTTTGCTCGTAAGATTTCAATCAATTTTTCTATCGTTTTTGTCATTTTTTCTTTTAGGCTTACTTGTTTTGCCTTTCGTGAGCAATTTTCTCGTTTTGTTGTGTTCCGCGATACTGGGATTTTAAGTGCCTTCCCATACAGAGCATCATTGCTGTGCTGAATAACTCCTGGATCGATTTGCCGGATATCAAGAACATCAACTTGTACTTTTATTGTGAATTTCGCGATAACCTGACGATTCTGAAGAATGTCTACAACCTGCTTGTCGCGAATCTTCGCGTCGTCCTTCCCGGCATCCACCTCAAATTGAACTTTGACGTGTACATGTGTGGTGGCAAGCTGCCCAACAAAGGTCACGATCCTGCTCCTGGACAACTGTTTCCGCCCGAAGATTTTGAAGTCGAATTTGATTCGGGCGAAGAGTTGTCTGTCATTACGAATCTTCACCGGCAACTCATGGACAATGTTGTATTTATGCTAGAAGTTACCCTTTTTCGCAGAGAATCTTGAAACAGGGTGATTGTTATTGTTTTTTGCGCGCATGCTGCGATGTGACCATTTTTTTCTTCGTTTTTATGATTCAGTCTGTTTTATTTTTCTGGATAAATTATTGCGATGTAATTGCTTTATCTGGCTTTGAAAAACGGTTTCAACCGATTTTTTGTACTTTGATGTTCTTTTTACGCTTTCGCACCGTTTTTTTTACCAATTTGCTTTAGTTTATTTGTTTTGTTCATTTTTACAGGGTTTTTGACTTTCCAGCGACCCAAAATGCCTCTTTTGCCTGCTACGTATCATCACGATGTCATCATGGGTGTTTTCGGAAAAAAAGATCCTATTTCGCTCCGAAATCTTATTTTGTCGTCCCGCGAAATGAGCCATTCCTTTGGATTCTTCATGCAGAAAGTCGCGGTCACCTATGGGGGAGAATTGCTCGTTTTTTCAGTAAGTTTTGTTTTATTTTTTTCAACTAACCAAAAAGTTTTATCATTCGTTAGGTGCCTGGGCAGCATCACATCGAAGTGCCTCGTGTTAACATCGATTCTTGCTACTGGACGACACATTTTATCCGGAAGCTTTTGATACGGGTTGACCCATCATCGCCCGAGGAATATTTGTTTTTTGACAAAATTTACCGTCGCAATAGTAAGTTTGTTTTTTTCGTCAAAAAATTTTGACGACTTTTTTCAGACCTCGAGAAACTGGGTCTTTATTGGGTCGCATCTGTTTCGTCGGAGATTGTCAGAAACCTGATTTCTATTACCCGCCGCCTGACAATGAATGCGAACATGCTTGATGAAATTTCTTACTTGCTTCCTCGCTTTGATGCGCTCAAAATTACGAGTTTTGGCTCTGACAATGACGAATCAAAAATGTTCCAGGTAATTTTTTCTGCAATTCAGTTATACATATTGTGCCGAAATATTTCAGGCCGATATGGAATCGTCGAGTGTCCTACATGTGCTCTCTGATGTGGATCCTCTACGCAAGATCGGAATCATCTATCGTAACAAACAAAAATTTCGGCACATGAACATGGTCTACATTGTCTGGGATGTTCGTGGCTCTTCGATGCGAGACACCCTCGGAATGCTCAGTGATTTTTGGTCAAATTTTCCGCATTTCAAGAAAGTCAATTTGTACTTCCAATGTAGTTACCTGGAAGATGTGGTGACGCTGAAGCAAATCTACGACCTGGTAAAGACGAATCTAGGCGTCGTTCCGCAAGGCATCGAAGTCAAAATGTACCTGAGAACGATGCTAGAAGAGCCAAACTGGCGTATTGAAGAACTGTTTCCAGCCGAAGATTTCGTCATCAAAACCTACAAACAATGCTCAAAATTTTCTAATCGTCACAAGAAACTTTCCGACAATGCTGAATTCTCGTTCGAAGTTTTCAATGGTCACAGATGATTCTTTGAGATGCCTGCTCGCATCATGCGATGTGAATGCTTCCTGGAACGAATATAAAATTTGTTTGTGGGAACATTTCATGCCTACTTTGATTTCATTTTCATTATTTCTCTCACTATTGTTCG
The DNA here is from genome assembly GCA_963969345.1 of Turbatrix aceti. Taxonomy (NCBI): domain Eukaryota; kingdom Metazoa; phylum Nematoda; class Chromadorea; order Rhabditida; family Panagrolaimidae; genus Turbatrix; species Turbatrix aceti. The sequence goes on along the minus strand of OZ017768.1, from coordinate 669,088 downwards.
TTTTCATTTTTATTTCTTGAAATGAATTTCTGTGGGATAATTGCTTTATCTGGCTCAAGATGTTGCATTTTGCGTAGCGCAAAAATGTTAATTTGAACTCGTGTAAGATTTTGATGTCGTGTAGGAGGCGATGTCGTGTACTACACGACGTCGCCTAATAGCTTCGTGTCGTGCGTGCGTGTAAAGTACACGATTTGCAACACCTTGATCTGGCTTTGAAAAACGGTTTTTTCCATTTTTCTTACTTTTGATTTTTATGCGTTTGCACTGTTTTTTTACCGAATTTTCTGATATTTTTTTCCAGGGGTTTTGATGTTTCCAGGAAAATCATCATGCCTTCGTTGTCTGTATGTACCACCGTGCCCTCATCAAAAGTGCAATCCGAGCGAAAGACCCAATGCTTCTCGGTAAACTCGTCTTGTCGTCCCGTGTAATGCTTCGCGCATTTGGATTTTTTATGCAGAAAACCTTTGTCGCGTGTAGCAATTGTCATATCAATTTTAACGTGGGTTTTTTTAACTTTTTGTCTATAAACATATTAATAATTTTCAGCAGGATCTCTACAGCAGTTCCGGAATAGATGGCGGCAGCCTGGATTGCTATTATTGGGCTACACATTTTATCCAGAAGCTTGAAATATTTTCTGATCCAGTGGAAGCGGAATACTTGTTTTTTGAAAAAGTTTATCAGTGCAACAGTATGTTTTCGAATCAAAACGAATCAATTCGGGATGTAATCTTCCAGGAGCGCACGCTTACTTACGCGTAAGTGCACTACAAAAATGAAAAAAATCTTGTGAACATGTGCTATGCCTTTTTTGAAAAAAAATTGCCGCTCACTCCGCTTTAAAATTTTTTTAAATTTACTTCGACCGCTCCGCTCACGCTCCTTATTTTTTTTATTTCCTCCCCCCCCTATTTTAAAATATAATAAATGATTTGTGCTACCCAAAAAGCTGCCTCAAGTCCCAGTCTCAGACAAAAATTTCCACGCAAATGGTATATTAATGACCACAAACAGATAATCATGAGTAACATACAATAGAAGAGTAACAAAACGAGGGAAAAAGCAGAGACCATCGATGCAATAAAAAAAAGAAGAAAAGAAGCATCCGCGCATCTGTTGTGCGTGTGTCATTTTGTCGGAGGAATTATCTTGTCGGCGAAATGCTGTAGCGACGGTCACTGCTGTAACGACGGTCACGGCCAACGGGGCTACGCTCGCGAGGAGGTGGACTGCGTCGACGCTGGATGGCGTAGTCTACACGGACCCGCATGCCGTCGATGATCTGATCGGCAACGCGTTCACGAGCCTGAAAAAGTGGATAAACATGAGTCACCCGTTATAACTCATGGCAGTACAATTAAAAAACCCCAAAAACATCAGATTTCGATATCGGAATAATAAATAATTGTTGGACTACTAGAGAATTTTGAAAGCCGCTCCCCAAAAAATAGTATTTTTCGATATTTCTAGTCGTAAAAATAATCAATTTCAATATCATCAAAAAATAAATTATACGTTTACGACGTCAATCATAAGCACAGTGTATAAAAACTCATTATTTTCGAAATTTCAGCTAATAAAAACGATGACGTCCGCAGTCAGCAAAAAATTATTAGCTTAAAGTAAAAAAACTATTTTTTAGACTCAAAACGCACATTTTAGCTATGTTGTCAATTTAAAACCATTTTCTCACAGAAAAACTCACCTTGGTAGCGTCAGCACGATGCTCGAAGCTGATGAATCCAAACCCACGCGAACGACGGGTGTGATGATCCATGATGATCTTGACCGACTCCACAGGTCCGTATTTCTCGAAGATTTGCCGGAGGTCTTGTTCGGTGGTATTCATGCTCATGCCGAAGATGCCAAGACAGCTTGAAGGACGTGGATTCTCGCGACCATCCTGGAAGCGTCTGCGAGGAGGACGACGATCGTCGTAGCGATCGCCACCACGGTAGTCGCCGCGGTCTCCACCACCACCACCGCCGCCGCCACGCGAGCCGCGATAGTCGTCGCGGTAGTCCCGGGTTTCACGGTACGAAGTACGTCGAGGGCTGAAAGGCGTTCCAGAGTCCAGAGAGGGGATTTTCACTGAGGAATTAACACTGCGCATTTCAGATTCATCATTTTCGCGTCTTCTGACTGATTTTTGGGAAGGAAGTTTGGTAAGATTGAGTAAACTTTTTTGACTCGATTGAAGCTTGATTATTGTGATTTGGATACAAAAAATTGATGACACACGGAGACTGACTTGAACAAAACCTTTTCCCAATATTCTCTCTCTCTTCCTTCTCTCTCGTGTCAGCTAACTACTTGACTAATCGTTTGATTACTTGCCCACATCGGATTACTTTTGAACATTTGACAACTTGATTACCTTCTTTCTCTCGGTGGAGGTGAGCGACGAGAACGTTCACCACGGTCGTAACGAGACGATGAATAGCGATCTGTGGGACTGCGAGAGCGAGAAGGTGAACGGCTTCGGGGGGCCATTTCGGAAATTATCCTGAAAAAAGAACAAAAATTCAGTCTATAAGCACGCGCATAAACAGACAGCAGCTAGTCGCGTCTGCAGATACAAATGAGCACAGGTGAAGGATTGAAAGGACGAATGCCAAGCAAGCACTGTACAACAAAAAAGGTGGAGTAACTGGAAGAAAAGCGCGGAAAACGGAAAACGACAGCTGGAAAGACAAAGCCAGCCTACAAAACTGCAATGCGAGCTGTGTCGTTTGGCGAACGCACAAGCTTATTTTTATGCGAATGTAGAAGGGGCGGCCATGAATGTTTGTCCGTAGTGGGAAAGATCGCGTCGAGAAGTGCGGCCTCGTCGCTTTTCCAAGGTCAATGCGCACGCGCCTACGTTGATTTTGTATTGATTTTGTGTTTATTGGGATATGATGAGTGAACAGAAGGCAGAGAGGCAGTTTATGTGCAAACCATATGTGCAAATTTATTTGCAATTTTTATGTGAGTTAGTCTGCTAACAAAGACGACCATAAGCGTAACGTTGCCGTTGTCCGGTGGTTGCCATTGCCAAGCAATTTTTTGGTAAAAATGAACATCTGCTACTGTCGCTTTACGATCAAGGGTGTCAAAGGGCAGGCCTGTTTTTTTCCAAAGGGTAAAACGGGGTGGCGAAATCTCCCGGGAGATTGCATCCAGGGAGAAAATCTCCGGAGATTCTCCCGAAATCTCCGAAGATTCTCTCAAAATCTCCTGGGAGACTCAGCTTGCCAAAAAGCATCCAAAAATGTTGTCCCCCTTAAAAAAAATAATTAACAGCACAAAATCAAAACATACAGTTCTGTTCTGTTTCGGCACATTGCTAACGCATTTCTGTTTACAGCAATTTATAAAACACTGATTTTTCAGTATTTGTTTCATTATTTCCCGTATAATCATTTTTAAATCTTCCGGGAGAATTTTTTACCCGAGAGAATCTCCGGAGATTCTCCGGAGAAATTCTCCCGGGAGAATTGGGAGATTCTCCCGCTTCGCCACCTTGGGGTAAAATTGAAGCAAAATTTACAGGGGGATAATTACTCAAAATGAGCAAGTTTTTGGTTAATTTTTGAAATAAATTGAATAAATTTCTTTTAAAATTTTCTTCTTTTTTTAAACCGGGCCGACTCACCATCAGGCCCGGTCTGATTGACACCCTTGTTTACGATCATTTTTACACTACGCTTTTGTCTGTTTTGGTGTTCCCGAATGGAATTTTTTTGTGCCAGTTTCAAACAGAATTGTCATTGAAATCAAACATTCGAGCCGAACCGAGCGAAACGAACATGCTTGCAAGAATGTCCGGTTCGGAGATGACCGAAGTTCCGTCACCGAACCAAACCGATCGGCTTGAATGCTCGGTTTGGCCGAAAATTCGGTCGGATGATCCGATCTGTCATCCGAGCCGTGAGAGGTGTATCGGATCATCCAATCCGAGGGTATCGGATCATCCAAAAACGAACGACGTAGAACGACGTATAGATGCATAGATTGTAAACAAATGAGCGTCTGCTCACATATTCTTTTGGTTTCTATGGTATGCTAATTTGTTTTTTCTACGTGCCATTCATTGATTCATACAAATGCACGCATGTTGCATGATACAAAAAATCAAGAAACGTGTGGGACGAAGAAAAATTTTGCAGTAAGAAGCACGTACGGTAAAAACCGTAATAGGATTTCATGTATCGTTTACCTTTGTCGATGAGTGAAGTCTTCGAGATGTATGTATGCGATGCAAATGCTTCCTCGTGTGCAGTGCACAATGTGCACAACAGAGACGGGAATCGCGGTACTGCAGCAGTAATTTGCTCCGTTTGATCTTCAATTTGCAGTTTTCAAATAACTACTTATTTTTCCCCCGATTATTTTTAGTCTGTTATTATTGTTTTTTTTTCGTTGCGATCAAAAATAAAACTCGTGAACCACGGTTCTCATCAAAAAAGGCGTTGACAGCCTTTGCTTTCTTCATAGCCGTGATAAATGACCCTGTTGATACACCAATAACTAACTAGTTTAGGTGTTGCTCCTACAGGTATGAATGATAATTGGCGACATTTCTTTCTTCTACCTGTACGACTCCCGGCAGGGGTTGGTCCATCACGTACGCGTGTGCCTTGCCTTAAAAACTCCTTTCAGCGCTCTTATAACTATTCATTTTTGTTTTCACCGTCAACAAGATGGGGAAATTATTTTTATTCTTTGTTTGTTTGGCTTCTTTCTTGATTTCACATGTCGCAGCTGTTGGTAATATTATGTCGTCGTCGGCAGGATCGACAGGAGCGAGGTATGCCACCCTGACAAGCCACTATACAGGAGGCATCAAGAACGTTCGATGGGAGACTGTTCCTGCCAACGTTCTGGACGAAAATGGTAAACCGATGCCTATTCCCGGAAATACAGATTGTCTTGATGTCACGGGCAAGCAGCAGCCAAATGGATCAGAGTACACCAGGAAAAATGGAAAGTTCAAGTATAAGTGTAACAATGGAATCGAGGAAGTCATTGGTAAATTTTATTTTTCATTTTTTTGGCACTACCGTAAATTATTTCTTCAGCCTGTAAAACAAGTGCACGTGCCGGCGAAAAATGGATTGGTGTCGGCGAAGACGTCACCGCCGATGGATTCTGGCACAAATGTATCTCCTATCCCAATGGCTCCGTCATCTACACCCAAGGTGCTCATTAACTTTTTTGCCAACTTTTTTTTGCAAATGCTTTTGTAGCGCGTGCATAGCTATTATACTTTCGTTTTATGCCATCACACCCTGCTGCTTTCTTTTTTCTTTTCATTTTATCCTATTTTGTTCCTGAATAAACCAACAACTTTCTACAGAGGATTCATGCCTCATCGACGGTAAAGCCTACCACGACGGGGATGAAGCCAGACTTGGTTACTTGAAAATCCAGTGTACAGGAAGCGGATACAAAATTGTCGGATGCACGTTTACGGAAGATAATAAGAACTTTATTGACCTCAAACCAGGTGAAAACAGGGTTATCGATCGTACCAGTCATTCTTGTATCGAAAAGGATGGCACTCTACAATACTCTGCTACAGGTAGTGCTTTTATGGCGCCTAAAAATTAAATAAATAATTTTTGCAGGAAACGGCTGCATGAAGGGGGGGAAGGTTTACAAAGAGGGTGAAACTTTCACTGACCATAACTTGAGATACGAATGCAACAATGGATTCTTACTAATTGCTGGATGCGAAGCTTCGAATGGCACGCCGTTGAGTCCTGGACAGCAGATTACAAATAACGAAAAAAAGGTCAACTACAAGTGTTCTCAGTAAGTAGTTTTTCTGATTATTGTAATATGTATAAAAATCATGCAACTTTTTAGAATCGGCGACATGGTCGAATACGAAGAAGCTCAGTGCGGCATGCCAGGCCTGCCTGTGTGCTCTTCGGTTGATCATTCCGAGTCCACCAATACCAAAGGTCCGCTAAATAAAGCAACTCTTCGTCATCCGGGCTACAGTGCGTTTTCCATTGTTCAAATTCCCGTTGGTACAAAACCCGGCTCAGTCCAGCTCTCACTCGACAAATTCCTCGCAGCAAACGCTCAACCTGGTCGTGGTGTGGCTACTGCTGTTTCAATGGATTAATTGTACTTTGTTTTTATTGACATTTACGTTTTTCTCCACGTCATTATATTTTTTTCTGGGTATATAAACATGTTATTAAACGTATTGCACGTTATCTTAAAAACAACACGTATTTGCTTGGACATCCTGCAGCTATGGCCGAGTGGTTAAGGCGACAGACTAGAAATCTGTTGGGCATTGCCCGCGCAGGTTCAAATCCTGCTGGCTGCGAATTGCTTTTTATATATTCCGACGAAATTACAACTTTTATTTTTTTACATTTTTGATTTACGTTTCAAAAATTACAAGATAATAAGTCCAGTAAACGATGTTAAAAATGGCGAATGCTAGCGGAAAAGACCAGCGAGATATTTGATCAATTTTCTTTGCTTCGGATCGTGCAAATTGTTTTCTGAAAATTTTTGTACCGTGAAAAAAAATTTTAAAACATGAAAAAAATTTACTTGGTTTTCTGAAGTTTGACAGCTGAGCCCCATTTATCCGACACTGCCTTTGTGAATTTACTTGTGCCAACAGCGGAATGCCGGATTTTATTCCAAAGTTTTTTGCTGCCATTTACGCTGCCCGGCGTTGACGGGGTGCCCACGCATGGATCGGAATCATCAATACTGACTGCTGACCAGTGCGCAAGGCGGCATGCTCCGTCGTTGCGGACTACTACTGTAGTCGGCCGAGTGATGGCCACAGAAGAATTGCCATTGACGGATGAACTGCATTCGCCATTAGCCGCGTAAGTCACCGCAGAAGCCATGTCCCCGGCAGCTGCTCGATACCGCTGAGGAACTGGTGTTGCTTCGTCGTCGGCGTAACTTTCAATGAGCTGTCGTTGTTCGGCGTATTTTGTGAGAGCCTTGGCGCGATCCAGAAGGCTTCGAGCTTTCATGCCAAAGTTGCTACCTCCATTGGCATTGTTGTCTTCGATAGCAGATCTTTTCTTTTGTAATTTTTCTTCTGGTGACATTTTTGACATTGCTAAAAATAAAGTTTTTGATTTTTATGTTTTGTACATTAGTAAAGTGTGCAAATGAGGAGTTTCACACACACAGCAAATGAAAACTCAAAATGAAGCATTCGCAAACACAAAAATAATTTGTATGTAATGATTTTCTACTCACCAGCTTGCCATTTTGTAGATTGTCGTGCAAAAAATTTTGTACCGAAAACGTTAAGAAAAAAATTATACAATTCACAAACACAGAAAAAATGTGATTAATAGTATAAGTGGGTGATAAAAAGATGTAGTAAATGATAAAACGTAAAAAAAACTTACCTTGTCGTTGAACGTAATTGCACATGGTGAATTCAATCATGACTCCGAAAACAAAAAGCATGCACGTTGACGACCAGACATCGATAGCCTAAATTAATTAAATTAATTGATGAACATGCCTGTATTGTCATATTTTCTTATTACCTTAGCGTAACTGACTTCCGGAAGAGCCATTCGGGCAGTTGAAGCTTGCGTTGATAATGTCTAAAATTTTTTGTTAAATTTCTGAGCAATGTATATTTTGGTAGATAATCACCAGAAGAGTAGTAATAGCAAGCGACACTCTCGCTGGCACGGCTTCAACGTCCAGCCAGAAGCTAAACCATGAAATGATGACAATGAGACTTGTTGGAACGTAAGACTGCATGATGTGATGCATGATTTCGCGTGTCACAAAAAATTCTGCCGTTACGCATGACCATTCACCAGTACTGTAGTTACCATCACACAATCCAGGAGATAATTCGATTATGTGCATATCACTGAGAGTTATAGCCATATTTCGCGTGATTGGATCTTCTTTTATCCAGGCTATTGTAAGCTGATTTACGTCGTATCTGAAGAATGTGACTTCAAAATTTTAGAAGTACGTACAAAAGACGCTTTGCCAACAAATATGTATGTAATGTTTGGAAATTTCATATAAATCATTGGCATTCGATTTCTTTTTACTTACGCATAGCTAAGAATTCTCAGATGACACCTCTGACTATCCAAAGGCCACTTAGCCAAATTCATTGAGCATATTACGGTCATTGAAACCCGTGTATCGTAGAGTATGGATCCGTCGGGTTCGAGCCATAACAAAAAATTTGGCTGTGTTACAGAATGAAATTCAGCAATTCTTGCATTGGCAAAATATATGTCCTGTAAATGCATTTGAAAACAATTTTTGTACCGATGAGAGCAAGGAAGTAGGTTGCAGTCATAAAGGGATAAACTTGTACAAAAAATATGGAATGTACTTTTTTTCTGGATAAGGGTAATTAATTTATCATGTCCCACATTTTGCAAGACAGTATTTTATTACCCGGCTGCTAGTTGCTGTTTTGCAGCTAAAAAGAAAAAAATTCTAGAAACCATTTTTGGCATCATGCAATTTTTTGTCTGAATAAATTATACTCTTGCGAACACTTACAGGATGCCACATTGCATTCAGCACGCTTTGATCCCGTATCAAAATTCTCCTAAAAAGTTAATAACAGTAAATCTCCTGACACACTTCTGATAATCAGTCGGACTTGCTCTCGTTATGCCGTAATCGGTCGTCTATCCAATATTGTTGAAAGTATACGTCCAATCTGAAAAAAAAGAAAAAAAACTCATTGTCAGGAAAATTTATGTGACATCGGCAAAAACATCTGTTGCCAGACAGAAAAAGTAATTTTCTGAGGCTCGCAAAAAAATTGTTTTGTCCAGTAGATAAAGGAAAACGCGTTCTTTTCGTCTTATCCCAGGCAATTACTTCGATGCCAACCGGAAGTGAGAAAAATTAAACTCACTGAAAGTCCATTGTTTGGGTTCGGAACGACGACATGCCTTCGATGTACATGCTTAGGTTTACGTTTGTTGGTTTGTCTAAAATTTAGTGAATATGTTGTGCACGGCGGGTGGTCAAAAGAACGTTTTTTTTTTATAAAAAATACAAGGCGATTCACGAAGTGACTATACGGCAAATTCATAAAAAAATTGCAAAATATTATTTTTTCTAAAAAAACCTGCTGTTTTATTATTTTTATAGTTTACCCATTATAGTTCAATCCAAAATGATGTGCTATCAATATGTCGAGGCTAAAAATTTTAAAATCGGAACAAGTACAACATCGAACACGACAACAACGTACATAAAAAACATCTGGAAACACTTTTCAATCGTAAAATAAACGCTTTTCGATTGATATTTGAACAAGACATTATTCGATTTATGTAGTTTTGAATAAAATAAAAATCAGATGAAAAATTTAGTTATATTCCCAAAAAACGATTTTTGTAGCAGTAACTTTAGTAGAGGCAAATTTTTATTATATAAACATTATCCGAATTGTCACTTCGGGAATTCTTTGTGAATGTTCTGAATTAATTTTTTTACACACACCCCTTGCATCTTACGTTAAAAAAAGGTGTCAAAACACAATAGTTAACACATACCCATTCTTTGTGTAGGAGTACTTTGTTTGTCGTAAACATGCCTGCCAGCCAGGATCATTTCGTGCATTTCTATGGGAATAGGTACCGAATTTGTCGTAACAACGTGTGGTATGGCCAGACCAACGATGATAAATGCCAGCATGACTGCCCTGTAGAAAACAGAGCGTCCGATAACAACATATGAATGACAAAATAGAAACATGATGATGACAATAGTACTTTTTTTACCCTCCAAGAAGGCGAGAGGAGGCAAAGTGACCGAAATTGAAACAAACTCTTTTAAAAAACACCAAACGTGATGCTGAACTAGAGCTTGTCAAGACCAGAAAGGGTTTTTAGTATATTTTTTTTTATCCTGCTCTCTCTTCTTAGATAAGCTTTAGATATTAATGAACAAGATGGCTCAGGAACATTAATAACAATAAGTGCAACTATGCAGGAACAATACCCGTTGGGCGGGTAAACGTAAAAAAATTGCGGGAAAATGGCGTTCTTTATCTTCATTTTTCAAGAAAAGTGCATGTCAGTTTCATGACCTCAGGCGGAAATGTATACAAACCGATAATTTTAGAGCAGTATCATGTATTAAAAAATGAGTAGTTTTAAAAATAGGCGAAAGTGTAATAGTGCTTTTTAAACTTGGAATTGGGCTCGCAAATAAAAAATAATAAGCTTCAAAATTAATAATGATTGACCACATTTTTTATGTACCCTAAATTTCCCATTCTCGTTTCTGGAACGGCGTTGTTCTCGAGATATGTACATACAAAAAAGTGCAAATGCATAACCAAAAATTGGTCTTTGTGCATCCATGAAAAAAATGTGTGCTGCTTACGTTGTCTACACATTTAAGCAAACTTTTGACAATAGTGTCTAAACTAAAAGAAATTATTGTTTTGAAAAGTTTTACAACAAAAAAAATATCAAACAAGAACTCATTTTTCGTTTTCCTGTGAATGCGAAAAGGAAAGGATTTCATAATTACTTGTAAAATTCTCGGAAAAAAATATTTAGATTTACTTAAACAAGGCAAAAAATGGTAAAGTACATATAAAAAAATTTCAATGGTTAGCGGAAGAATGAAAATTGTGAGTTTAGCACAAATGATCTTAACAGGGTTTTTGGAGAGGAGGGTTTGGTCACGCCCGGAAGGAAATCACTAAACATATAAATATTCATTGAAGAGCGTTGTATCGTCTGGCACGCAATTGTTACTTCCGGACATTAAAATAGCAGTTTATTATACTTTTCCAAGATTTTTTTATTTCAGTTACTTATCGGTTTAATCTCACATCGAATTCAAAAAACAGTTTTCGTTTTCGAATTTTGTGTAGATTAAATCTAAAGTAGTAGAGGGACGGCACTCTTACAGGATTGTACTAAAAAATTTCAAGAAATATTTTTTTCCAAAACATTTTAAATTATAAGGTTCTTGGTTCTAGAAATGACTTATTTTAAGCTCTGACAAAATGGAAAAAAAAATCTGGCAGCTGACGATTTTGTAAAAAAATGTAAAATATTTGTTTTGGCTATTTTCTTGACTTTCAAGAAAAGCTATTTTCTTGATTTTCTTGAAAGAGTAGTTCACATGTCTGCGTAATAATTCAATGTTTATCAAATCATTATAGATCCCATTTTGTCTTATGATTCAGAGTACAGTTTATTTCGGTCAATTGACTTGTTGATAATATCATACCATATTAAATACCATATTATGGTGTCCGTCGTGATCAACTTGGAAAATCATCAATCCTCTCGATACGCATCTTCCCCTTAACATTGTCAAAACAGGTTTTCTTGGCAATACTTTTGATGTCATAAAACCCCATTTGTTGTTACACAACTGCTTTTTCTCAATCATTCACGACAAATGAACGTGATGGCCACCACTGCATCCTTAATTTCGTTGATATTCTTAGCATTGATTGTTTCTATCACCTGCCAATACTACCAGTATCAGCAGTATCAGTATCAGTACCCTGTTCGATACCCATATGGCAGTTCATATTACTATCCAACTTACAACTACGATGCGCAACATAGCGGATACTACGGTGATCCGACCGTTTCACACCCCCTCGGTCCGGCATACAAGGCATCGCTTCCCGATTGGGTTCGACAGGGACACGACAATTCCGTGAATTTTCAGCGGGGGTTATTTAATCGAATTGTAATTGGTTGATTATGATCACTTAGTACTAACGAAGTGAGAAAATTGATGTAAAGAAAATATTATTTATTTTCAATATGTCGGGACTGAATATTGAGAAATCGGGTGAAGTGTCACGTTTGTTGCTTAGAACAACGAACACGACAACAACGTACAACGCTACATAAAAAACGTCTGGAAACCCTTTCCGATCGTAAAATAAACACTTTTCGATTGATAAATTATTATTTTACGATCGAAAAGTGTTTTCAGATGCTTTTTGTTCAGCTTTGTCAGACTGATCAACTGAGAAAACATTACATTAGTCGAGCGGTGCATAGTTCCAAACTTTGCACCTGACAAGCGGATTCATCGGTGAATTGACCATACAGTTAAAATCATTGCCAAATTCTGGAATATCTTGAACAACTTCGTTGACGCGACATGGCAGTGGTGAGTGTACATCCGTAAGAAGTGAACTACTAATATACTGATTATTGTATTTTGCGCACCACTTATACCCGGCCGCGATCCAAAAAATTTGATTTGGAGTGAATTGCTCGAGTCCAGGCAAACGATCTTCTTCGACGCCATTGCGATTGACTTCAATGTACTTTCTATAGGCTTTGAATGCTGCTTGCGTGCCACTCACGTCGGCGATATTCTCATCCTGAGTTATTAAGCCGTTTGCGCAATTCATGTAGCCATTGATAAGAAAGCAACATTGTTTACTGTACTGCTCGACAACACAATGAGCCATGTTCAGGAAGCTAAAAGTGCTGTTATTATCCATCCAGCCACAGCGATTCCACGTGCAGTTAGAAAGCTCTCCTTCAGGTCCGAATTGCACGCCATTGAAGTCGTAAGCATGGGACAGCTCATGGCCTAGAATTGCTCCTACTCCGCCGAAATTGACGGCTTGAGGAAAATCACGACGGTAAAACGGCGGGTTCAAAGCAGCTTAAATAACAAAAAATATCATTAAACACGAAAACAATATATGTTAAAATTACCTAAGTGAATTGAAATGCTGTTAATGGAAGGAACGTAAAGAGCATCAACATCAGCTGGAGAACTCATGAAAGTTTTTCTGTTTGGTATTTGTTTCAGCAAGCCCAAGTTTTCAGTTAATTGCAAAGCACGCGCCAAGCTAAATGTCATATTAACATAATCTGCTTTTTCTATTTTTGTTATATTGTGGTAGTATTTGTGATATGTATTGTCCATGTACGACGGATCCGTAAAGTTGTACCAATCTGGCCATCCAATGTTTGTTATCAGTTTGTCTTCTGAAATGTAGATAGAATATAAATGTGACATTTGTTTTTTTTATCTTACTCTTTGCAATCACATTCTTGAGCGAGTACTGATCAAGCCAGGGCACTGATTGCGTCATTCTGAGAAAGGAATCAAATATCAAGTTAGTCTGATTAGCAACATCGGCTTTGATGGCATCTCTGTCCTTCTTCTGAGCAACGTAAATGTACCCGGTGCCAAAAGGCATTACAACATTCATATCTTTGATACAGTCAAAAACATTCTGTTCGATAAAATGCGGCGGCTTCCGCACCTTGTTGTTGAAATTTGAGTTGCTTTTGATTTCCGTAGGAGCAATGGAATCTTCAAATAAAAGAAGCATCTGAATACCAATGAAGTCTGCGATAACTTGTTCATCAATTCTTTTTCCTCCAATCATTGAATCAACGGCGCTAAGGTACGGCGGTTGACTGATGACGTAATTATCATGCTTTAAATTGGGGTCTACGTCTTGAAGAAGACCTTCGAAATAGTTTTTCCAACGGATGTTAGGATAGGACACATTCAGACGGGTAAGGTTGAAAGGATTGTATTGCTGCTCATAGTTCAGCATGAGTTCAGGTGGCACCATACCACGAGCGAGTAAAATTTCAAATTTGATGGAATTTGTAACGGCTGTTGCAATATCATCGTCCGAAACGGGGCCTTTTATAAGACGATTAAACTTTTGAATTAAATCGATAACATGGTTTTGATAAACGTCAAGGCCAGCTAGGTACTCCATCTTAACAAAAATATCCCAAGGATAGTCTTTCCCAAAGTCACGCTGTTCGATATACAGAGCGTAGCGTGACGTATTACCGTAGTCGACTTTGACAACAGATGAAAAAACAGTAAATATACCGTACTGACTTTCCCATTGGCCAATAGTTTTCCATAATTTATCCCACGATGGAGCTTTCCACCCGGGTGTCAGCATTGGTAGTCCTCCGATCTGGGATTGCAATACAGCGTTAATTTGAGAAGCATAGTCTTTTTTTGGATTGTTGTAGTACATCAGGCATGACTCGTAAGCGTGAGCAAAGATTTGCTCGGTCAGCGAGCTGGAGTTTGTGATATTCGATATCTGTGCCGCTATTTGGTTATATACATTAGTTTGCATAGATAACAAAATATTTTCCCCATATGCAGAATTCTTTATGTACGTGTTGCAAGTGAATGCATAGAAATTACCACAAGGCTCAGTGCTTAAATCTAAGCCCTGTAGCAAGTACTGGGCGGCATCCTGAAAGCCAGCGCTGTAGTTTGCGGTTACACCGCAGGCTGTAACAGTTGTCGGAAGAACCAAGATTCCGGGTAGAACGATGACAAACAAAAGTATCTCGGATACTCTGTTACCCTTTGCCAGGTGTGTCGCAGCCATTTTTGTGTTGGTGACAGCAAAACTGATGAAACTAACGAAATGCGATCCGTATTTATTACGCTTATTACGCCAAATATAGAATGCAAGAAAAACATTAAAGCTGTCGAAAAAACATCACATTCAATGATTTTGTATTCAGAAAAGACGTAAAAAAGCTCAAAACAAATTTTTATTCATTTTTACGACGGGAAAATTTTTTTTTTACATTTACGCTGAAGTAAAGTAGATGAATCATGCGATTTTTTCCCTGAAGCTTCAATATCGAATACATCAAATTTTACGAATGTTTTTATACAAAAAAACAGCAAGTCATATCTGATTCTACCGGAAAATTTGGGTTGAAACATGCATCGCGTTTTTTCTCGTCAAAATCACTTACCAATATTGAAATCAAAGTTGAATGCAAGCAAACAAATACGAATTTATAGAAAAAACAGAAACAAATCAAATCAAATGTTTTTCATTTCAAAAATCTGTCGTAAAAAATCTGTTCTTTAGACAAGTGGCGCATCTGTCCAGACTTTACACCTTTCACTGTCCAACGGATACATCGGCGTATTGACACCACACTTGAAATCTTTGCCAAACTCAGGAATATCCTGCATAACCTGGTTGACACGACACTGTGCAGGTGAGTGGGGATTGGTCAAAAGCTGATTAACCATACTTGCGTCCGTCTGCTTCATGCACCATGAAAAGCCGTAAGTAATCCAGAAAATTTGATTTGCATTGAATTGCTCGAGTCCTGGCAGGCGACCCTCTTCAACACCATTGCGATCGACATCTATGTACGTTCGATAGGCTTTGTAGGCAGATTGCTGTCCCCCGAGATCAGCAATGTTTTCGCCCTGAGTGTTGGCGCCGTTCGCGCAGTGCACGTTGCCGGTTTTTAGAGGACAGCACTTTTCGCTGAACTGCGAAACAACACACTGCGCCATGTTAATAAATCCGAGAGTGCTGTTCTTGTCCATCCAGCCACAGCGCTCCCAGGTGCAATCAGAGAGCTCACCTGTGGGTCCGAATTGAACACCTTCATCGTCGTAGCCATGGGTCAGTTCGTGGCCCGCAGTGCCGCCTTGGCCGGCGTAATTGAAGGCTTGCGGGAAGTCAAGGCGGTAGTAAGGGGGGTTCAGGGCAGCTAAATTTTTTAAAATTGTTTGTCTTTCAGTCCTCAGTCAGATGACGTAAACCTACCCAATGGGAACGTGATGCTGTTTCTTTCGGGGATGTACCATGCGTTTACAGTCGCTGGGGATCCTCCAAAGTTTCTTCTGTCCGGGGGCTGTTCCAAGAGCGCAAAGTTTTCGGTTTCCTGCACAGCATGGGACAAGTCAAGCGTCATGGTAAAGAAATCCTTGATGTCAACGTTCATAATATTGTGGTAGTACTTGTGATACGTGGTGTCCATGTACGATGTGTCCAAAAAGTTGAACCAGTAAGGCCAGGCTACGTTTCTTACCAGGTCTTTGTCTAAAACAAAATTTATTTGAATACCGCCAAAAACAAAATGCTATTTTTCTGCTTGCGTGTTGACTATGTATGTTACATTCGGCGCGTATTTTAGATGTGCGCGACTGTGTTTGCGGGAAGCAACTTACTTTTTGTGATCACATTCTGAAGCGAATATTGGTCAATCCAGGTCAGCGAATGAGTCATGTTGAGAAAAGACTCAATGATCAATTCAGTCTGCCTGGTAACGTCTGCCTTGATAGCATCGCGGTCTTTGTTCTGGGCAACGTAGATATATCCCGCGCCATAGGGCATCATGTCAGTCATGAAGTTGACACAAAACTGCGATCCCTCATCGTAAAACTGCAAAGGCTTGCGTCCAGCTGGACGGCGGATAAACTTGTGAGACTTTGTCGAAGCAGAATAGCTTGCAATGTTTTTTTTGATCTGTCGGAACTCGGGTCCAATAAAGTCAGAAAAGGCGAGAAGCAATCTAATACCGACGAAATCGGCAATGACTTGTTGATCAATTCTTTGTCCTCCAATCATTGAGTCAACTGCACTGAAGTAAGAAGGCTGAACGACGACGTATTTATCCTGTCTAAAATTAGGATCGACGTCCTGAAGCAGACCTGCAAGGTAGGGCTCCCAACGAATGCTACGGTAAGACGTGCTAAGATTTGTAAGGTTGTACAGGTTGTACTGTTGTTCGTAGTTGCGCAAGAGTTCGTCTGGCACCATTGCAAGGGCGAGTAGGATCTCGAATTTGATGGAATTTGTCACGGCGGTTGCGATGTCAGAATTCGAAGCTGGAGCTCCGATGAGATGGTTGTATGTTTGTACCAGGTCGATAACTTGGCTTTGGTAATCATCGATGGAAGCTAGGTACTCCATCTTGACGTAGTAATCTCTCGGAAGCTGTAGCCCTCCCTGGTTGATGTACAGAGCGTGGCGCGTGTTGTCTCCGTAGTCGACAGATACGTAGGACGAGAAAATGGACGGAACGTAGTACTGGCTTTCCCACTGACCAATGGTCAGCCATAGAGCATCCCAAGACGGAGCTTTCCAGCCGGGTGTCAGCATAGGTAGCCCTCCGATTTGGGACAACAATTGTTTGTTAATCTGATTGGATAGATCGCCCGACGGAGAGTTAAAGTTTACAAGACATGACTGATAGCCGCGGTTGAAAATCTGTTCCGTCAGGGAGCTAGAACTTGAGATAGCCGGTACCTGAGCTGCTATTTGACTGTTAACAAGCTCCTGGCTTTCGTCGTAAGTTCCAATTCTTGAAGCACCTGCAGGAATAACGGCGTTCTTGAGGTATGTGTTGCACGTGAACTGGTAGAAATCCTGGCAGGGATCAACGGTAAAATCCAGGCCTCGGAGCAGATACTGAGCAGCTGCCTGAAAGCCAGCGCTGTTGTTGACGCTTGCATCTTCTGCTGGAAAGCCGGTAGTTGGTAAAACCAAAAGTCCGGGCAGACAGAAGACAAGCAAGAGTCCTGTGAGCGCCATGATACCCATTATCAAGCGAACAGCACTTTCAACGAATTGTGAGATGCTCCAGCGTTAAGCCGGTATAAATAAGAAGACTCTGGAGAACAGGAGACTACGAATTCTTATCTTTATTTGTGTCTGTAATGATAAAGGTAAAGAAGGGTGCGATAGTTTTCTTTGGTCATCAATAAAAACGATTTTTTTTAGGTTTGCTTGTTTTGCAGAAAAAATTATCGAGTTATTTTAATAAGCATTGCTACATAGGTTCTTGCCCCCAGGGATATTCATATACTAAAGAACGACAATTAGCTGTCGAATTGTATGGTCCGTCGAAAACTGGCAGAGCTTGCTGCTTTACCGGACATCCCAACTCCGACGTTCCATTCAACCAGCAGGAAATCACTTGAACTGCTTGGTACCTAGCATTGACAACACTCGGTGGATCACATGAGTTTGGTTGTCGCAGATCCAGGTGATGAGCGGATCCGGTAATGAAATAGTTGTAGATACCTCGGGATTGCGCGTTGGCAATACCCGGAGTGCTGTTGGTGACTCTACCTCCGCTCCAAGGATCCATCTCGCCATTTGTGAATATTATATTTGTTGCCGAAGAAAAGTCAAAGCCGTAAATCTGCCTTACAGCGTTAGGATTCATGAAATCAGCCTTATAACCCATGTTCTGGAATAGTTTAACGCAGCCATCGGCAAGCTTGGACACAGCATTGGTAGCATCACAGGACACATTAAAAAAATCATTTTGCGGACCAAACGAGCACATCGGCATGACAATTTCAGTGCAGATTTGGTAAAACCATTCATTTCTGCAAAGTTCGTTTTCTTGCTTAATTTTGTCGTTCCTTATATTAATTGGTCGATTTCGGTAGCACTGAGCTGTATAATCTGTGGAAGTGACCTGTCCGGTAGAATTGTAACACACACCAACAACAGCAGCGAGTGCGGTGGCCAGTTCGATATCTGATGAAGAGGAATTTAGACCTGAAAACTGTTGACATGCAACAGCTACAGGCCAACCTGGCATTGGATAAACGAAGCTGTTAGGGTAGGGATAATTGGTTACAGATAGAGTTTCGA
The DNA here is from genome assembly GCA_963969345.1 of Turbatrix aceti. NCBI lineage: Eukaryota > Metazoa > Nematoda > Chromadorea > Rhabditida > Panagrolaimidae > Turbatrix > Turbatrix aceti. The sequence goes on along the minus strand of OZ017768.1, from coordinate 650,679 downwards.
ATGCGTACTGAACGTACGTGTACAAGTCAGTTCTGCTTCCTTCAAATGTGTCAATGAGGTTATCCTAGAAACATGATTTTGTTCTCCAAATTTGCATATTATTTATGAACTAACCTCAATTTTAAAAATACGGTTCAAGTCCTCAGCTGGCAGTCGCCAAATTGTTTTTAGCGCTTTTTCCAGGACATTTGAATCGCAGCCTGATTTTACAAAATCATGTTTAACTGTGTGGTCGTACGTCGCAAAACTGACTTCAGTATTTGGAAAGAAGAGCACTGGCGCGGATGAAGCCCAAGCGCCAACCGACAAAGTTGGGTACTTGATTCTGAACCATGCTCCTAGCATGCCACCGTATGAGCCCCCAAAGATAACAACTTTAGCGGTAGGATTTAAACCCAATTTTTCCTTGAACCATGGAATAAAAACCGCAAAGTCCGCTAATGCCTGGATCGATGTCAGATAACCCAAGTTATTGTACGTCTTGTTGTGATCTTTGTACGGTACCGATTGGCCATAGTATCGATGTTCGGCAAAGACGATTGCGGCGTTGAATTGAGGAGCCAAGTCATACATGATGCCGGTATTGTCGGCAAAAGCTTCGATCGGACCCTCGTTGCCGGCGTAGAAAAATATTGGGCCTCCTGGTTTGTAGAAGGTTGTATTGTGCAAATATCTGAATAATATTTTTTTCCCTTGACGCGCATAAAAAGCTTACTTGAGACGAAACTTGTGATCCGTGGTGTAGGCAAAGTGATTCAGGGGAAATATGTCGTCCGTATAGTTAGTTGCATAGTTATAGACAACTTTGCTAGAGTTAAAGTCAATGTTTCTGACGGTCGATTGCTCCTGTATTGATTTTAGGGCATCGGTACTTCCGAAACCAAGGATAATAAATATCAAGGCGCATGTCCAAGCAGTGATCATTTTGCTGATGATTCTAAAAAAAAGATAAATAATTTTACAATCGGGCTACGATTTGTTTTTATATTGAGAACAAAATTTAAAGGCAACATCTTGTCTGATAAATTCTTGTCTATGATACGAGACGCAATTTTGTTCACGCTTGTCCGTTTTTAGATTTGTTTGGAATTTACTATCTGACAAAAAATTAAGACACTCCTGTGAAAAGTTGTAAGCAGATTGTTAATGCATTCTATTCTGTATGTTTAAATTTGTTTTGAATTTATTATATTACACACATTTCATTTTTTATTCATGAAAATTGCTGTACATAGGACAACTTTGTACAGCAACTTAAAAAAAAATTTTCACTGCATTCTCAGTGGTTTGCAATCACAGATAAGGTTCATGTAAGCGTCAGTGTCTTAATTTGTTAGTTATAGCAACGCTGTTGGCACAGCGTTATCAATTTTGACAATTAAAGATGTAACCTGTAAGTACATTCCGACAAAGGTATTCATATACCAAAGCCCCACATTCGTTGTACGATCCTTCGAAAACTTGTTGCTTAACAAAGCATTCCAATTTTGACATTCCATTCAGCCAACAGTTTAAACTTGTGGCACCATTCAGTTTAAACTTGTGGCACTGACAACGATGTATTTTTTCTTTTGTTTTTAAGCAAAACAATAAAAAATTTTATTTATTTCTGGCCAACATTGATTACACAATTCTTCTGTCCAACATTTGCGATAAGCAGTTACAATTTTACTTCCCTTGCGTTGCATTGAAAAATGCGATTGGTGCAAAACGTAACGTCATATCGTTTTGTGATTCTAAACTCTAACAGTAGGGCGTTCCTCTTACATTTTTCATAAAACGATTATAATATAAATACAAAAGAAATCGCGACCAAAACGAATCGAGACATTTACGCCTACGTGGACGTCATTTGTGCCTCCTAACATCTGGTCTAATGATAACTAACCACTGAGTAATGGTGAAATAAATAAAATAAATAAATACAAAAATTGAGATTTGCTGCTTGATCATTGTCATTTTTTAGTATGATTGTCACAACAATTGCCCGAATGGGCGCATGTATGATTGCTGTATTTGTAATTGGGATTGCAGATTCTTTGGCACATAATAATATTAACTTCAACTCCAGCAACGTTGTCTATTATTATGAGACAAACTATACGGATCAAATTTTACCTCTGAATCACTTTGCTTACACCGCAGATATCAAGTTTCGACTTAAGTATGTTGCTGAGGTTTAGCATGTTGATAATATTACAAATGAGGTTTTTTCAGGTATCTGCACAACACAACTTTCTACAAACCAGGCGGACCAGTATTTTTTTACGCCGGAAACGAAGCCCAAATTGAGGTTTTCACCGAGATGACTGGCATCATGTTTGATTTGGCTCCTCTATTCAACGCTGCCGTCGTGTTTGCTGAACACCGATATTACGGTTCTTCTTCGCCGTACAATGACTTCAACACGACGTTCAAACACTTGGGTTACCTTTCGTCGATTCAAGCTTTAGCAGATTTTGCTGTTTTTCTTCCATGGGTTAAAGAGAAACTCGGACTCCATGCAGAAGCAAAAGTTGTGGTTTTTGGAGGCTCATATGGCGGCATGTTGGCAACTTGGTTTCGAATGAAGTATCCAACATTGACCGTCGGTGCATGGGCTGCTTCGGCTCCAGTTCTTTATTTTTATGACAATGGAGTAAGCGTTGGCGCTTTTGATCACACTGTTAAACAGACTCTCATAAAATTGGGATGTGATTCTGATGTCCTAGAAAACGCCCTCAACACCATTTGGCGACTGCCAGCCGAAGATTTAAATCGCATTTTTAAAATAAAGGTTATTTAAAAAAATAGCAGTTAAAAGATCAAAATTCATATTTTCAGGATAATATCGTTGGCACTAATAATAGCAGACGGGCTCTGTACACGTATATACAGATTGGACTAGAAGCAATAGTTCAATTGAACTATCCGTATCCAATTGATCCTATGCAAGGGTGGCCAGCTGCTTTAGCATGTCAACAGTTTTTAGGGCTGAACATTTCGTCACCAAAGACTGAATTGGCAACATCACTTGCAGCTGCAATTGGGGTGTTCTACAATGGCACCGGAGAGCTCAATGTCACCGATTTGCCAGTCGGATACAATAATAATGTTGTTGATATTCTATGGAATTGGCAGGTTTGTACAGAAATGTTCATGCCAATGTGCACTCTCGGGATGCCAAACGATTTTTTCAATGCATCGTGCAACGCAACTAATGTTATCTCAATAATGAGTAAAATATGTGTTGATTGGTATAATAACACACATTACGCAGCCGATTTTTTGAATCCTTATGCTGTAAAGCAGATTTATGGCTTTGACTTTTCCATGGCAACAAATATAATATTCACAAATGGCGAACTGGATCCCTGGAGGGGGGGCGGGGTCACCGACAGCACACTGGGTATTGCCAACGCGCAATCCAGAGGTATCTACAACTATTTCATCACCGGATCCGCTCATCACCTGGATCTGCGACAACCAAACTCATGTGATCCACCGAGTGTTGTCAATGCTAGGTACCAAGCAGTTCAAGTGATTTCCTGCTGGTTGAATGGAACGTCGGAGTTGGGATGTCCGGTAAAGCAGCAAGCTCTGCCAGTTTTCGACGGACCATACAATTCGACAGCTAATTGTCGTTCTTTAGTTTATGAATATCCCTGGGGGCAAAAACCTATGTAGCAATGCTTATTAGATCATTTGTGCTTTCTAACATCCGGTCTAATGATAACTAATCACTGACTGAGAAATGTTGAAATAAAAAAAATAATTTTTTGGTACATTTCATAAATGAAAAAAATATTTCTGCTTTTCCAATTTATTTCTCTTACTCGTACGCACGGGATTAATACAAATCACTGGGGTCGTACGAATAGGGGTAATCAAAGATAAACAATTCGCCTGAAGTTAAAATCTTTGGTAGGAGCGTTGTAGGCAATGGCGAGGTCGTCGGTCCAGCGCATGCGTGGTCGTCCTAGCGGTCGTTTGGCTTCCACGTAGTCATCTGTAGGGCGCCAGTCTGACAGGAATCCCCGGAGAGACTTGGCGATCAAATTAAAAAAAGGGCGAATTTTTTCTTCCCTGACACTTTTTTGAGTCAAATTTATTGGTAAAATTTAACAATAAGAAAAAAAACTATGTGTTGATAAAAGTATTCGATACTAATGGCTGTTTTGCGTTGATGATGATTCAAATCACCTTTTTAAAATTTTCAAACTAAAGTAGTGGAGTACGTATACCGGGATTCCCGGGGATAATTCCCGGGGGATTGCGCCACAGTTACCGTGGCACAAGAAGAAGTAACCATGCAAAAGTTACACCCCGAAGGTGGAATCGAACCACTACGCCGCGAGGCGTCTACAGGTTTGAAGCCTGCACCGCGGACCACCGCGAGGAGTCATCCAGGCGAAGGGAACCGCTTTGAGAATCGAGTTTTGCCAGCGGTATTATTTTTTGTTTCGTCATTCAATTTTTCTTGGTTTGAAAGCATTTTGAAAAATATTGAATTTAAAGTGTGTCAACACAAGAAACCCTCATTCAACAAAATGTGTCTTTTTATTGTTCATTGTTGTTATCGGATAAGCTTATTCAAGAAAGGCATGCTGGCAGTCGAGCAGGCAAAAAGAAAGATTGTTTGCGTACGCAACTTGCTTCGAAACAATGTCATGGGTGATTTGTTTTGTACAAACATACAATTCATTTTTGGTATACACGATATACAGCTTTTACAGGTAAACTTAGAATTTCTGGTACACTTCGGTATTCCGTTTCGCTCAAAAATTTAGCATCATAATTTTGGTTTCAATTAAAACCGACGCACTGTTTTTATTAATGTAATTAATCAGTTGCATACGATATACTGTTCTCAAACAAACAATAAAATTTAGTTTTTTGTAAGAAAACTTACAGTAACATATCCTTTTCTAATATTTTCGATTATCCTGCGGGAGGTAAATCTACGGATCTCATTCCTTCGCCTTTCCCTTTTTTTGCCCTGACCATGAATAAACGAGCGATCAAATGAACCACCCACCCCGCAGTAGTGCGAATTAATAGTACTAGTAATAGTTTTGGGGGGAGGGGGGCTGGCTGGACGGAGTGTGCTGCGTCAAGGTCGTGCGCGCGTCCGCTCGGACGCGTGTAGTTCCTTCATGATCGGTGACTTCGACAAAGGGGATAGGTAGATCGCAGGGGACTGCCAGCCGATCTGTGCCACTTGTTCATGGAACCCCTCTTCTATTGTTCCTGCGCGCCGTTGTTTTTTCATTGTATTCTCGATTGTTTTGTGTTTCCATGCACAACCGTGATTTTCACTTTTTTTCCCCTTTTCAAATAAATCGCTCGCTCGCTTTCATTCATACGACATGTTTTCTTTTCACACCCGAGTCTGGTGATGACGGAAACGAGAGGGATATTGATTTTGTTTTTCTCACTGTTATTGTACTGATCGGTATGCTTGATAACCTGCGGTAGGGTGTACTGGAGTCTTGAGTCAGTCTGTAAAAACAAAACGCGCCGGCATCTGCACGCAAACGTTGCACACAGATATGTTACAGTTATGTTATTTTTCATCTTTCTTCATACTATTTTTGTGAGCGGCATTCACAGTCAATTAATCTGACATCAATTGATACTGCACACGCAACTCCAATTACCTGCATACCTGTTGACGATCACAAAATTTATATAACTGACCCGTAATTGAGATGACAACAACAGGAAAAGAATTGAAGGAAAACCATTTTCAGTAGCGTTTGACAGTTGAAGTCGCTTGGATATTTTGATTGATGTAAAGAAATTTACGACTTGTTTCAGTTTTGTAAAAAAAATTGTTACAAAAACAGTCAGATTTTTTTAATCATCTAAACATTTTTTTATCTCAAAACTTTTTTGAACCATTTGAAATTCGTGTCGGCACCGAGATCATCGGATATGACACAGTGACCTATGTATGAACGACCCCATATTTATTTCTAAATCCGATTTTTTGAACTTACGAGGGAAAATAGTATCCATCTGAATCCAGCTCCTTTTTAGGCTTAAAATATGTTCATCATTTTAAAAAATTGAAGAACACAAAAAAATCAAGCGCAGATGCAAAATCAAAACGTCAGTGAACAAAAAATTATGTAATAACCAGTTTTCTTTCTGTCAATCGTTTGCTCACTCACCCCGTTGTGCTAAATTGGGCCTCCGGATATGGTAAATCATGCGAAAGAGCGTAAAATTATGTATTACGAGCGATATAGTCAGTCTATCAAGTCTCTTAAAGCGTGATAAATATATCTTTTAAGCGTGAAAAATACATATAGCTTTGAATTTTTACTGTGATTGCTTTTGATTTCTTCTCAAGAGCGAGTTTTTTATAAACTTTACTCCTGTTGAGTAAATCGTTTTTCCTTCTGGAAACGCCTTTTTCAGTATCATTGTCGTCTTGCGTGTCTATCCGCGTAAATACATACTTGTCGTAACAATTATTTATTTCTTCTGTTTATTTTTTTCAGCTTGTTTTTAATATTGCACCTGATTTGATCGTCCTTGAAGAATTTTTTCCTTCAACTGTACATTTTTTTGCGCATCATAATTACTGGTGTCATTTTCAACGACAAAAACAAATGATTTGTTGAACACTATTTTTGCCATCATGAACACCAGCCATATCATTTTGTCATTTCGTAGATGCTTTCTGTTATATGTTGTCTGTTTTACGTTTGTTGTTGGTACTCCATGGTCTGAAGATGATGAACGACGGCGAATTGCCCAGGTTTGTTTGTTGTTTGATGTGAATTGTTTTACATAATTTTAGGGGGATGATTAGAAACAAAATTCAACGTATGAATGAAAAAAAATTGTCAGCAGAAAACACGCATTTACTGTATTTTTAGGACACCCAAGTTTGCATGACAGAAAAATTTGAAACTGTCACGTCAACAATAAATCAACTCTTTTTTGCTCGATAACAATCACACTTTTCTCGTGGTTTTTCACAATTAGTCATAGGAAGGGCATAAATTTATCGTTCATTTCTTACGTTACCAGCCAAAAGCAGAAGTGACTCTTGAAATACAGAATAAAACTATATTTTCCCTTGGATGCTCAAATCGTCAAAAGCATAAATTTCATCCTGCCAGCCAAGTGGTCATCAATCCGGGCACTTTCCCTTCCCCTCTCCTCCCATTTGCACCGGTATTTGAATGAGCTGTGACCTTGAGGAAACGAAGGCTACTGACCATGCGTAGTGTTTTTGGAGTGCACCAGGTTTTGATGTATTCGAACCGGATTGCTATGTAAAAAGAGAGAACATAACTCTGATGCCGAAAAAAAGATGGTCACAGTCTTTGTTTTGCGAAAAATGTTACAAAGAGGTCTAATTTATTAGACTGGACTTTTAATGCACTTTTGCTAATTGACTGAATTTGCATTTAATAATTTTAAAGTGTTTGGAAACTTTTTACGTATTGCATTTAAATAAGAAGTGCATCAGGTGTGTTCCGATTATTGGGAAAAGAGAAGTGAATTTTATTGGGATAAACAAACTTGCAGAATTTTAATAAAATGAAAAATGAAATTCGTCTAAAAAAACAATAAATTTCTTTTTTTAGATCAAAGCCGAAGAAAGGAGAGAATTCCGAATGCAAATGGGCGGAAGTAACGACGGATTGTACGACGATACCGAGTCAAAAAAATTAGGCAGCGATTTTTATTCCGCTGAAAGTTATCCGGCGTACCGGGATTTGTTTAAGCAGCAAGGTTAGTTGAACGAACATACTAAACAAAATTAAAAACACCTGAATGCATTTTGACACAGATTTTTTGGAATGCATAAAATTTTTTTTTATCATGCTATTTATTTTTAGCCACTCAAGAACCCCGTCCCTGGCGAACGGCACCCCCAACTACCCAACCCTCCGCCCCTGAACCCCAGATGCTCACCCTTCCCGACTCCAACACTTCTGTCAACTCAAGTGTGGTTCATTGGTGCTTTCACTGCATGAGCCCTCTTCGGGTTCTTAGCGAGCCTATGCAGAAGGCAGTTCATAACCTTTTTGACGTTCGAAGATCTCGACTTCCGACTACGGCAGTCGTCCCAGATTGCAGCAAGCCAGCCAACATACGAACTCTTCCAAAGCAGCAGTGCCGACTTGAAGCCTGTCAGACACTCATTCTCATGGAGCATGAACGGGCGGCCACGTTCACAGTCCGGGGATGCGCAGAGAATTTTGCCGCTGTTGACGATGCTGTCCTTGATGCTCGGGGGAACAATCAGTGCGTCAGGATCCACGATCGATTGGATCTAAGGGAATGCGTGTGCAAGTCGAGAAAGTACTGCTACACCGGGCGAGATGATTCGAGAATAGATGCCGCTTCCGAGCAAGCGGTTTCATTCCACGCAAAGCTTACGTCGGGAAGTGACCGGAATACCGGGATTACGGTGGCCATGGGCTTTTTTGTATTACTTCTGCCCTGTTTGATGCCTTATCGGTGATCGTGATGGATTTGTTTGTTTGTCGTGCCAAATCAGGGATTTATAAATTTGAATACTCATTATAATAAGTCATTAACAAAATTTGCATTCTCAAAGTGCCACAATTCAGCATCACCAAAATTTATTTACTCAAAGTTAGCACAATTAAATTTCTAACTAAATCAGTTCATTGAATTCTTAACGGGACGTTTTTGTTTCCATAGATTCAGGATGGTTTATGCGACGCACCTGCTTTACCAGTTCAACGATATCCTTGTCTTCTGTGTCGTTAGGAGCAAAAATAAATAAATTTCTCGGTGACGATTTCTTCATCCGTTTTGCTATTTCCTAAAAAATGTGTAAACGTAAAAAACTATAGTTTTAAGTATACACACCACCGGATCGGGCAACGCATTTTTCTTCTTCATGGACGAATGTTATACGAATGTTTGTACTGGTTATAAATAGTTTTTCAAATCAGAATTTTTTTAAACAATTTTTTCATAGTGTTGAAATTTCGATTTTCTAAGTACGTCAAATGATTGCACTTTTAGTACATGGCTATCAGATTTCGGACATCCTGCTTTACGCAACTGTTAACAATAAAAAACCAAAATAATGCAGTTAAAACTATTTTAACGAATCGTTAATAACGATGCAATTGCTGTCATTTTTTTGTTCCTCGTTTTTTTTTCATCGGTGTCGAAGAAATGATTAACAACCCCTCGAGCAATCCGGTTCGTGGTTGTTTCCGTCGGTCATAGTGACAAGAAGACGCGTGCCGCGTGCACGCACTCACTCGCATGCTGGTGCTTTATTTATGAATTTCAAAGTGTTGCAAGATACGTACGCCAGCCACGTATTATATAGATTCTTCATTCTTCCTTTTTTTTGTCATGTCCGTAGTACTCGGCGTATTGTCGTTTTCACAAATCACTCCGGTGACAACTGTTAGCATATTGTTTTTTTCTTTGATGCTTTTTGTCTTTTTTTTTGCTATTGAAACACTGCTAGAGGCGGGATTGGCCAGACAAGCTCGAGACCAACAACCAACCAGCCGGGAAAGTCACATCACAACACGTTGTCCATTTGACAGAAATGTTCTCTGCAAGGCTGGTCGGTTGGTGGTGCTTTTTTTAGGCAATCAAAAAAATTAAATTTTTTTGATAGCTTGGAATATTTTTTTTTATTTGTAAATATTTGGTTTTGCACCGCGGGCGATGACCGAATTGCTATCATTAATGAATAAAATTTGGGATTGTGAGCAAATAAGTCCTAATTTTTTTTTGTTAAAAAAATGCTAGCCTGAAATGGTTTTACAAAAAAATTGGCCACAAAAACTCAGATGAATTTTTCAAACTGTAGAATTTTTAGTTTTTAACAACATTTTTTGTTCGTTTCTTAACTTTTTAGCAGGCTTAAAATTCGAATTCGGTTATAAAGTCGCTTTCATACATTTTTTTAGTGTTTATTGTTTTTTTAATTTTCGAATTTTTTTCAGCATGCTATTCGGTGTTCAAGCTCATAAAAAATACTTCCAGAAGGATGACAATTTTCAGTGCGTTCACAGAAAAAAAGCATGCCAGGATATTAAAAACCCTCTCGTTCCTGGAAAAGTTTTATGGTGCATTATTCCTTGTTATGTCATTTTTCTGTATTTTTTTCTTGTACGCGTCATTGTAAGAATACGTTGTCGAGGGCGGGTGCTCTACAATGTGGTGTAGTGTGATGTTTGTTTTTGTCGGTCGGATTGAATACTTTTGCATCACACAAAACTACACAATCGACCACAATTGCAATTGCACTTGCGTGCAATGCTATTTATCGGATTGTTGGCTGGGGCTGCGTTGTAAACCAAAATAGGGGTTAGTATATGAGTGGAGGCTTGTATGTTTTTTCCGTCAACAGAATAACAAGTTCTATTTTTAGAGTTTGCATCATTTTTTGTTTGAAAAAAATTGTATAATTGATGTCTTGTTTAGCGCATACTTTTGGGTTATTTTTTTTTGTACTGATTTAAAAAAGACTAAAAGTTATAAAAAAAAAATACCACACCATTTGATACGAAAATATTTTTTAGCGTTTTTTCAGGTTTTTTTAAAATTTTGTTTCTTAAATACCTTTGAATTTCAGAACAAAATGGCGACAACAAGTAAATCCACACCAGATCGACCTGCAATTCCTGTTTCCAAAAACACATTAGAAACGAAACTTTTTGCAATCTGTAAAATTAAGCCATATCTTTTCATCGCTGGTTACGGAGCTCTAGCACCTGCAAAAATGAGAGAACTAGGCATTACTCATGCCGTTGATGCGTCCAACATTCTGCGCACCCAACGGGTACCTGGCATCGAGTATATCGAAGTCAATGTTAACGATGATGAGTCAGTCAAAATCAGTGCACACTTTGATCGCGTTGTAGATTTTATTGAAACTGCTAAAAATCAGGTAAGACTTATAGAATTTTTTTCGGTTTGACATGTTGTAATTTTGCTCTGAACGTTTTTGGAGTCAATGCTACTGAAAAATTTATGTTCTGGATGTTTTCGTCCAGTTTACATCATTTTTCTGTCTAATCCGGAGATTACAATTTATTCGTACACGGAAATAAATAGTCTCCAACACGCAAAAGAAACACTTTTCATGCTAAAATTACATATTTTTTTCATAAAAAATAAATTTTATATCTTTCACAAGTGACGTTTTTTAGACGCACTAATAATAAATTTTTATATACAAAAAATTGTAAGATTTTTTTAATAATTTTAATTTCCAATTGAAATGAAATTACGATACATCCAGAAAATTTTAGGGTGGCAAAACCGTAGTTTTCTGTGCGGCCGGAATTTCTCGCTCAGCAACCCTCTGCATCATGTACCTATTCCTCAAAGAAAACTACACCATCCGAGACGCCTTCATCGAAGTAGCACGTGCCAGACCCCTTGTCTCGCCAAATACCGGATTCTGGCGTCAGATGATTGAACTTGAACGTCAACGCGATGGCCAGGCAACGGTGCAACTCATTGGCACAGGATTTGGTCGTCGACCCGTTCCAGACGTTTACCTAATCAAGCAGAGCCTCCTCAACGGCACTACCAGCTGATATTTAGACTTCGAACGTTCGTTCTGGGAAAGCCAAGTTTTTGTTTTTTTATTTTTTTATGTTGCCGTACGTGTTCAAAATGCTCGTGGGAATAATATAAAACTGGGTAAATGAATTTTGAAAAAGACTTTTACATTTCAAAAATTTGGGGAACGTTTTTTGGGAACAATTTTTAAGCGCTAACGTTAAAAAAAACAGAACATTTTTAAACTTACAATATCAAAAAAAAATATTTTTTAATAAACTGTCCCATATTGTCTAACAATTTTTTATAATAAAAATATAAATATTAAAAATATGGTAAAAACAGATCGTCATCAGAGGAATCAAAGAGGTCACCATGCACTCAAACGATGAATCAACGTTGCCGCTCACCTGACGTTCACGACGGCTAATTGTCACAGCTTCATGAGTCGTCGAGAGAAAGAAGTCTTTGGATGGAAAACAACTTTCCTTTTGATTTTGTAGATAGTCACGAAGACCCCGCACGGTGTACGCCATGACCGCCATGTGACAGTCCAATTTGACTTGAACAATAAACGTTAAAATATGTTGATTGATTGTTTTTCCAAAAAGAATTTACAGTTTCGTACCAATCAAATTCCCAGTTGATAAGCACAGAAATGTTTTCGGCGTTAAGCAAAAGAGATTTCAACCAGTAAAAAGTTGAATCCAAATGGGCAACACCACTTTTGTTGTAGCGTGAAACAAACAGAAGCCATACTGACGCATCAGCTTCAACGAACAACAAAAACGGTTTCTTAAATGTACATCAGCTGGCAGTGCCTTTGATTATGTCTTCCTTGATGAAATAGACGTCAGGAATGAGCTGCCGTCCAAACGCTTGCTTGAGTTCTATCGTTGCCTTGCCATAGCGCTCGCGTTCGACTTCAATCATCTGACGCCAGAAGCCGGTATTTGGGTCGATACAGGGACGGGCACGTAGCACTGTAATATACGCGTCTCGGAGCGAACAGTTTTCTATAAAAAATATCGACATGATGCAGAGCGTCGCCGAACGAGAGATTCCGGCTACGCAGTTGACACAGGTTTTGCCACCCTGAAAATTCCAATTTGAAACTTAAACAAAAAATATTTTATATTTGTCAAATGAAAAACAATTTTACTTTATTTTTAGCTGCTTCAACGAAATCAGCAACTTTTTCAAAGTGAATATCCAATTTTGCAGATTCTTCGTCGGGTATGCTAATCTCCAAATATTCTATGCCAGGCACCCTTCGGCTGTGTCTATTGTTGGACGCATCAACAGCGTGGGTGATGCCTAATTCCCGCATTTTTGATGGCAATAGAGCATCGTAAGGCGCAATAAAGAGATACGGCGTAATTCGATAGATCGCGCATCTCCTGCATTCCATCATGAGTTTGGAAAACGAAACTGTTGGTCGATATGGTTTAACTTTACTTGTTGTCGTCATTTTGCTCTAAACAACGACAATTTTAGAATTACTTACAAAAACGCAAAAATATATAACAGACAAAAAGTAACCGCGCGTGTTTGTTTTTAAACATAAAAATAAATGCAACTTTACCTGTGTGGTCGAGACAAATCAAAACTTATTTACCAGGCAGACAGTCCTGTCCGCGTGAGTTTGCAATGCGCGTTTTTGTTGCAGCTGCTGCTCGCTGTAAATTTTTAGCTGTTGATCCAGCGAATTGTCACACATTGCCAAAGCTAATCTGTCAATCCCTTATTAGCTCAACTATTCAAAAGAAAGGTCGACTGAAAGTCACGTGCGCGTATGGGAAAATTGTGTTTGTCTCCCTGAATAGAACAAATTGCAAGAAAATTTTTTATTCAATCTAACATAAAACTCAAAAAAACGCTTGTTGAAATTTGTTGACCTGACTGACAGGTTTATCTTTTCAGAAATTGAGCCGGACAGGTACACCGAAACGAAAATTCGATGTTTTCTGTTACTTTGAGTTGCCGGTTGACAATCCTTGCACCATAACGATCGTCCGGCTTGATAAGAAAATTGTCATTTGGGAAATAAAAATCTGGAGAATCCAACATCTCATCAAAATTAATCTTTTGGTAGTACGATCTGATGTCAAAATCAATTTTGACGTTGATGTAATCCGGAGCTTTCTTAAGGACATCAAACACACGGTTGTACTCTTCAATTGTGTCTTGCCAAAAATCGGCAGCAGTTGGATGCTCTTTGGGCCAACTGGAGGGATATTTCACATTCATAGTAATGTTTTTGATGTTTTTTGAAAAAAAGGCTAAATGTTGAATTTGTTTCTGAACACTTTCCGAAACAGAACACAAATTAACTGTGCTCCATTTGAAGAAAAAGTGTTCAATTTTTTGGAATTTGGATTTTACAGAGTTCAGTGCATTGATGTAGGAACTTGTTTGATCATAGGACTCTTTAAAAACTAACTCCAATGCCGGCGATGTGTCGTAGTTCTGAAGCATGAGAACGTTTGAAAAATACGTTTAAATATATTTATTACAATGAACTTACACTTGGCCAAGTATATCCATCTCGCAGATAAATTACTTTAAAGCGAGAAAGCCGTTTGGGGACGTAGTCAGTCCAGGCTGTCGTTTTTTGATCTGTGTTCGACGATTGATATTTTTCTGATTCATACACGTCTATTTCAATGCGATGTACTTTGCTAAGAAAACGACAGCTTGCGATTTTCGGTAAACACTCATTGGATATAATAAACTTTGGAACAAATGCGGCAAACCAATGATTGGAAGCTAACCTGATTTCATATTTGTATTGCCAGAGGGCCCCAAAGGTCTGAAGAATGATCGATTTATGATTGAACACTTACAGTTAAACGCGCAACTGGGCCATCATAGCATGTAACTTTAAATTTGTGCAGAAAATCGCTAAATGAGTAAGAAATTTCCCGCGAAGACAACACTAAGTTTCGGAGATTTTCATTTGTACAATATTGTTTTTCGTTTTTAATAAATTCAGAAAACATCAACTGGTGATACGTATTCGATAACGAACGCATTTCGGGTTGTCTGAAATGACGAATAAGCTGAGAACACGAACACAAATTGTAAAAAAAAGGTAAAATATCCACACAACGCAAACAAAAATTATACAAGTTCCACGTTAGTACAGAAACCTACAACCCAGGAATAAAAAAATGGGATTCCAGAAATTTTTAATATTCTCTTGATTCTCATGATTCTGATAAATTCCCTTTAAAAGTCTGCTCAAAAAAAAGGTAAAAAAATTTATCAAGAACAGCAAAATACCTGGTAAATACAGGCTCCGCCTGCGATGCATCACTCTCAATATTTTATCAAACAAATGCCTATTAGGTTTATCCACGCGGTTTAGTTTGATGTGGTATAAAACACACGGGAATTTTTTATAGGAATTACAAGAAGGAATATTCCCTTGTTCTTTATTTCCATGAAAATTTGAAACCATACTACAAATAAGATACCCAAAATTAGAAGGCTTATTTATTGTTCATCAAAGCACTTATGGTAAACAATAATTTTGCACTTGGCATACACCGCCGATGCGCAATATTTACCGCCAACATAAACAAGCAGCTTTCCATGTCGTCTGCGCACGGCACAAATTGTGCTGCACAATATTTGAATATATGTATTGTCCCGCCTTCTATTGATCTGTTTAAATCAAAGCGCAGAACCACAGCCCAAGTACGTTAGCAAGAACTGGGAGTGGGACTGAGAATTGGTTTTTCCCAAAGTGTGAAAAGCGGTATGCTTGCTTGTCGTTTGGTGCCGAAAAAAGTGTTTTAAATTCCTAGCATATCTTTTATTGGATTCAATATAAAATTCAAATGAATTCTACTAATCACAGTTAACACAGTTAATTGTTGTTGAGACAATTCTTAGGATGCGTTGATCTGATGAATGACAAACTTAACTTAAAAGATTTTTCACGAATTGAAAAAAAATACGCGCGACAATTACTGTTGACTGGTGTGTCGTCTGAGAGTGGCACGTTATTTGAATACATACATATGTGTGTGATCCTTTTATTTATTTATTCAAACACAATTGTAATAGTTAGATAATGATAGGTAGAGGCGAACATTACAAGAAGGACCCAGATTGTAAGCTCCCTAATTTTTGATAAAACGAGGGACAAAATCAGAATTAGTTTCTTGCCGCCGTTTACTTTTTATGGGAATTAGACGATCAGCAAACATTTTTGTATTTGTCGCCGATTTTTTAGGGTCGTTCAAAAAGAGCGTTCTTTATTCATTTGGTATACCGGAACACAAATTCCACGTTTTCATTCACTTTGGTTTGACAGCCTGTTTTCGTTGAAGTCCAGTTACCTGGCACATCGTTAAAATTCTCTGGACGAAATAGCAAATTTAGCGGATTTTGAAAACGGAAAGCATATCCAATTATAGTGAAATTTATTTTGACTTTGATATTTTTTTCTGAAATTTCTTTAAGGCTTTCCGCTATACTTTTGTATTCGTTCTTAGCGGAATTCCATATTTCCTCTTCAGTAGGTTCTCTTTGATTTGGAAAACCGTATATTAATTTGTAGTCCAAAACAACGCTTTCAATCTTGGGTGCATAAGAAGCTAAAAATCTTACAAGTGCTTCGACGTTTTCGGGGTAACTATTAATAACCCATTTGAAAGAAAAATGTCGTATGTGTTGAAATTTGTTTTTGGATAAATCAAGTATGCTCACAAATACTTTGCTGGCTGCAATTTCGTCAACCACGAATTCTATCATTGGAGGATCGCCAATATTCTGAAAAACGAAAATTGGTGATTGTTTTTTTATCATAGTATTGCACTTACAAAGTCGTCTTTTGACCAGAATGATTTATCTCTAAAACAAATTCTTTCAAAACGAGGTGACAGCGTTTGCATTGAGTTCAGAGACAAATCATTGATTTGGAGACGCTGAGTTATTGAAATCAAATTTTGAACGGCTTTTAATAACAGACTATTTTCATCGATCTGCGTCAAGTCAAGTTTTTCAAGATCTAAAATCTGTTCTTATGAAAAGCATATTAAAGAAAATACATTACCGTTGTAGTCAAACACTTTTTGCAAAAAAAAGTTCCCGGTTACATTTCGTATTTTGAGTTTCCGGATAAACGGCGCTATCCATAATTTGCAGTCCATGTTTTCCATTGTTAGATTCTAAATAAAAAATAATACATATATATTAACAGAATACAAAAACGCAAACTGAAAAAAACCTACATTTAAATATATACTGCCGTCTTTGTATATGAAAATTATGTTTCTTATATAAATCCTAAATGCGTACAGCATTTCGCCAGAAGAAAACACTAAATTTCGAAGGTATATTTCTGCATTATTGTTTTTTCGTTTTTTAATAGTTATATTCGAAATCAGCGGCTGGAGATAAGCGGAAGACAAAAAACGCATTTTCGTTAGTTTAAAATTACGAAAAATAGCGAGAACAAATAATTGTTTACATGCAAAACTGCTTTTTCACACTAATTTCGAAATTGTAAATTTTTGTGATTGATAAATGAGATGCCCGCAATGCATAAAAACTGTATATAATACGCTGGCAACTTTTTTTTGTGTAAACCAAATTGAAGACAAATATTTATGAAGTTCTCGTTTTAAGGTGGACACTGACATATTAGGTGTTATGAGATTTACGTGAAGCAAATTATCATAATTGGTAAAAAAACTACGACTCGGACAGCACATTGCCCCTTGACTTATTTTTTATTCTGTTTTTCATGTAATTGTCTATGTGATTGTCTATAAACGAAATATTTATAATTTATCAAATACATGCGTTTAAATCAATAAAATGAAAATTATTTATTGTTGTGATATAACAAGTAATAGATAGTATTTAATTGGTGGACCAAGCAAACATCAATTACGACAGGAGAACACACATGAACATCATCATTATCATCGAGGTGGTCAGGCGAGGTGAAGTCAAAACAAAAAAAAACAGGGGGGGGGGGTGGTCGAAAATAGTTTTATACAGGTAAAGGCGTTTTTACGTGAGCGCCAAGGCACGAATTAATAAAATTGAATGTAACAAAAATGGTCCAATAATACAAAAAACCCAAATTAGACCCAAAAATCCAAAAACAAAGTTTCAGAAAAAATTTTCCTATACCCTTGGCCACATTTTTTCAGTAAACCGGTTGGTGATTTTTTACAAGTTACACAATTTATAAAAACTTTCATTCTAAATACTGTGGATGGATGGGGGATAATAGTGGGTAGGTCGACATCGGGCACCATACCGTACCATGGCCATGATGGATGTTCAGTTTGCTGTTCTTTGGGTTGCTGTACATACTATGCACATGATAATGATAGAAGTAATAAATTAAGGGGCCAGGAAGACAAGAATCCGTGCAGGACAATAAACACTGCAAAAAAATCTGATCTACAGATGACAAAAAGTTGAAAGTTGAACGCGTATTACAAAAAAACGAGCAAAAACAAATATCTAACTTATGGGTGATTTGTGCTGAATTTAATTCACAATAAGTCTTGGATGGGTCCAAAATCATTTAGGTCAGGTTTGGATGGATGAATGGATCAGGCAAACAGATCGGTATTTGTTGCGAGTGAGTGCATAGGATAGCCCGAAAATGGGCGAGGAATGCTGCTGCTTGTTGCGTTGTTGTTTTCAAGTGCAACTGAAGCCGGAGTCGTTGGATCACTGTTTAAAAAATGAAGAAATGAGAAAAAGCAATGTCAAGCGTTACGGCAAGTTCGCATTGTTTTGTAAAAAAAACCCAAAATTATTCAAGTTCAGAAAAATGGAAAAATATCAAAAATCTAACTAAAAAAAAACTCGAGAAAAAATGGTTACTTTAAAAACCTTAGAATTTCGTTGTAAAACTAAAAAAAGTATTTTTCAAAAAAATTTTGTTTCAAAGTTTGAAAAATTTTGATTGTTTAGTAAAAAAATTTTGACCAACAAAATTGTGAAATTTGCATTCTAAAAATTTATGGTGTTTAAATTTGGAGAAAAAATTTACTAAAAAATCTAAACACCTTTTTTTAAATCCATCAAGCACAAGCGAGCAAGCATTCCAGAGTCCCCTCTCTCCCTCCTCCAGCTCACCCAGACGACGATGCAGCCGAAGTCGAGTCCTCCGACGACCGATTCGAGATCATAGACTGATCGCTTGCATTTGGACTAATCGACGACGATCCTCTACGCTCAATGTTGTCAATAATGTAGTCCATGATGTCTTCGTACGAGACAACAGCGCGGACGCGTTCGCCAGCGTTGTCGACGACAAAGAGGCTCGGCATATGGGACGAAACCAGGGTGATCATCGCTAGTTCAACCGTGCACTCTGCGGATACGAGAAAGTCAAGGCACGTCGGAGTGACCATTTGGATGGCTGGGATTTGGAGCGTCTGGGTGAAAGGTTGATCCTTGTTTTCAGCAATCGTGCACATGATATCCGACTTGGTCAGGATACCACTGACCCAGCCGTCTTCGTTGGTCAGCGCGATGCAGGAGGTTTCACGGTCCAGGAGAATGTTGATGACGTCACCAAGGGTCGAGACTTCGGGTGCCTGAAAATGTAAATTTCTTCATTTTAATTTTTTTCAAAAATTGTTGTTAATTAATTTCTTAATCTAATTATTCTATTCAATATTTTTTTAAGAAAAAAAATAAACTCACAGTCGGCACATCGTCATTCCAAGTGCCAATCCTAGCACTCGACAACGGTTGCATGAGCCAGGAAGTCGCAGGAATGCTCCTTTCACGGATGAGTTTGAAAAAGACATCGGTGAAGATTCGTCGAAGAGTCAGGAAATACATGAGCGAAGGCATGCGTCCCGGAAAGCGTTCACTGTCATCTTGGATGACAGGTATGCGATGGACCCGGTTGATCTTGAACAACTTTGCGATGTCCCAGAGGGATTCGGTATAGGAAGCTGAGATTGCGACCCGCTTGCCAGGAATGTATTTTGCATAGTAGTCTTTGAGGGACATCGTCGGCACCGAGTCATCCCGAGTTGCCGTGCGGAAGATGTGTAGACAATCCGTTACCGTTAGGATGTCGTAGGTTTCTGAATCGACTGAGGGAGTATTAGAAAATGTCCAGAATACGAATAAAAAATTTGTATATTAAAGAAATTTTTCTTTAATATAAATTTTTTGAAAAAATGGAAGAAAAGTTTTTTCAAAATAAAAAATATTTACGTTCATAAATAAAAATTAACGTTTTTTGATACAGTAATTATATTTTACAATTTTAATTTTAAAAATATTAAATTTTATTCTTTTAATGCAATTTTTTTTAAGGAAAACGTAAAATTTTTTTTAAAGAAAAATGTTTATATTTTTTCCGGAAACAAACCATCATTTCGAACGTTGAGTATGAGTGCTGCGGCCATGCCGGTACTACAGTACGCAACGACGGCTTTCTGAGCAGGTAGAGACGAGTCGATGACGCAGACGGCATTGCTGCGTGGAGCGACGTCGTAGCAGGTCACAGATTGCATGTACTGCTTGAATGGGTCATCTGTTCGACCTAGAAGCGATCAAAAATTAATACAGATTTTTGAACGTTTTAACTTTTAAAAATCGGTTTCTATAATATAAAAAAAAATTATTTTAAAAAATTCAAATAAACTGAAAAACAAATTTTATACAAACTATCCCCAAAAATATCAAAAACTTACGGAATGCACCAACAATTCTGAGTTCTCGATCTTTTTGTTTCAGGATAGCAAAATCCTGCAAAGAAATCATAGATTTGAGTTTAATTTTGGTCAGCCTTGAGCTTTGGAAGTCAAGAGGACCTGCAGCGTCCAGGCTATGAGGTGGCTTCATTTTTTTTTAATTTCTTTACATTCCAGAGGTTGGTATATTTTTTTTATTGGCGACCCAACAACAAATAGGGCAAAGCTTTTGATGACAAAATTGTGGCCGCTGTAACTGTAGAAGAATCTTGTGGTTGTAAGTCGGTTCTCGCGGTGTCCTAGATTAACTTTGTTTGCGCTATACATTATGTTCACGTGAGTAAAAACATCACGCGATTGGCACGCATACATGTGTATGTGTTGGCAAGGTATCAAATACATACATATTTAGTGCAACAATAAGCTTAGTGGGCATACAAACTCACTCATAAAACAAGTCAAATAGTGGTAAAAAAAATTATGAAAAAATTGTTATTTCAGCCATCGACCCTCAAGGTAAAATTTTTGTGCCAAAAAAGCAATCAGCCTTTTGAACAAAATTACCGTTAAATTAACTGAAAGTGTAACGTCTGGGTAAAAAAAGTAACGTTCACCTAAAAAAGCGTATCTTCTTTTGTTAAACTAATTTGTGTTTAACCTAAAATTTATAAAACGCATACAGAAAAATATTTAATATCAAATTTTAGAATCTTTAAGGACCTAAAAAACAGCTCTACTTGTCCTAAAACGGTAAGAAAGCCTCGTGCCAAAATATTCTATATCCACTTTATCTACAACACGTAGTCACAGTTCTTCTCCTAATCAGCTGCCGTTATTCCTTAAAATTCAGTCACTATGAAAAGAGCGAGCAGGCATTCACTCACATCAGTCAGCGCATAAACATCCACCGATAAAAAGTGTCTCTTTGGCTTGATATTTGCCGGCATTGTTCCGTTATTGTGCTCCGAACATTTTTCCATTTTTTCCCAAAACAACACTATTTTCTCCCTCCTCGTAGCCGAGCGAGATGGATGATGGGTGATGTTTGGTTGTTTGGGACAAAAACACCATCATCCAATGCCAAAAAATGCAAAAAAAGAAGAAAGAAAGTCAGTTGCAAGAGAGAGCCAAACGCAAGCGGCAAGTGCGTGCACGTGGTCGGTCGCGCTTGGTCATTGCTCTTTCCGTTTTTTCCGGTTTTCAGCCAATGTCATGCCAAAATGTTTTTAGGGTGCCATCGGCAGTGAAACATTCATGAAAATACATAAATTTGACTCCGCGCTATTCAATGATCACAATTTTTTATGACGAATTTTTTGGATCAAAATAATCTCGCTTCCGTCTAAATTCACAAAAACACAAAATTCTGCAAACAAATTCACAGCACGCAAAAACAAGTGTAAATGACACTTTGCTTCGCTGAACGTTGTAAACTCCCTCGACAAAGAACCGCAAACGACCTCTTGGAAAAATAACAAAGGACGACCATCTGTCCAGAACTCGAAAACGAAACAAATGACAAATTTTTTACTTTTTGTAAAAAAATAGCGAAAATAGGGAAAATTGCTTCAAAACTAAAAAAAATATTTTGTAAGTATAAAAGAGGTCGAAATTGGCCAAATCATTTTTATAAGATGTAAAATTTTTTACAACAAAAAAATTGTTCAACACGATTTATTTAAATAAATCAAATTAAAACCAGTAATTTGTTTTGACACACAAGCAGGCAAATACTCCTCCCCCACAGCTGCAGATGATACAAAGGAGAAGGGTTCAAGCATCGTGACATGACACCTCACTACTCTGATGACTCTACGGAGATATCCAGGCACGTAGTGGCACATGTTAGTTTTTCGTTCGGCGAGAAAAAACGAAAAAGCAAAGCACTCTTCAAAAAAATTAAAAAAAAAACCTTTTCAATTTTTCTATTATATTTTTTTATATTAATTTTCTTTAAAAAGCAAAGGTCGTCGGATCGGCAGGAACGGTTCCGCTACGGACTACAAGCTTCAAAGCACTACTGTCCAACCCCACCACGAGCCATTCGTCACCTACAATTACTTGCAACAAAATAACAGCCACATTTAATTTGTAATTACCACTTTCTAAAAAACAAATTTTTCGTTAAGTACAGGGGTGTAATGTCGCATCTGATAGACAGGCCATCCAACAGCTCGTGCAGAGAGAGGGATTAACATAAGAGCACAGTGATAGATGGATGCATAGATTATCATGCAATTCTGAGCAGTGGCCTATTTTCGTACACAAACATGCTAAAAATTGCTAACGTTGTCAAAAAATAACTAAATAAGTATAAGTCAGAAACTATTTACTAACAGGTCGGAGATCATAGAATGGGGTAGATGTCATCCCATATGCATAATATCCGATTTTTTTTTGCACAAAAAATGAAAGTTGAGATGTTTGGCAAGTCGCGAAAAAACAAAACTTCGATTGTGACCTAATATTTTATTTTTATTATTTTGCAGTGTTGTAAAAAAAATTTTATTATAGAAATCAAATTTTAATAAAAAAAAATCTGTAAGATAATTTTTTTTTGTTTTTATGCAGTACTATAGGCAACAATTATAACCCAGCGTCTGATAGAATCCAAAGCAAATCAAGAAAAAGATGAAAATAAATAAAAAAGTTAGTCACTAACCGCCATTAGAAAAAAATTAGGAATTAATTGAATAACTGTGACAGTTTCTCTGTGTACACATAAAAAAGTTGCGTTTAAGAAGTCAGTCAACGTTATCGTTTTACATCCTACAAAAATAATTCGGCTAATTTTTACTTTTTTTTTGTTTATTAACATTGACTTTAACCTTTTTTATGGTTAAAAAATCCTCAAAAACATTTTTTTACACACCAAATAGACACTTTATTATGAACAAGCAACAAACATTTTGGGGCACAAAAAATACCTTAAAGCTGCATCATTATTTGATTTACGCTAACGCAGTGGCAAAATCTAAGAAAGCACGATTAAGCCCAGCCCGATAAAACAAAGATCCGTGCAAAAAAATCTAATCCGTGCACTTTCGCTAGACCATCGGTTCAAACGCACCTCTGCTTTCTTTTTTTTCGTTCAAAGCGATTATTTATTACTTTGCAAAAAGGTGAAAAAACAAAAAGGTTGTGTCAAAAATAATTGCTTCTATACACAAGCAAAAATTTTTTACCAAGTTTTACCGCTGGTTACTTTGTTAAAAATTGCATCGCAAACATTGCGATAATCGAGAGAGTTAGGGAGAAAAATACTACCGATTATCACGATATTTTCGATGTTATTTTTACGGAGATAAACTTACGACTACCGCGGTAGAACTTGGTAAAAATTTTTTGCCTGTGTAAGTAAGCATCAAAACAAAAAGTCAGTCATCTGAGCAATTTTAAAAGAGGTTAAAACCTCTATAATGTTTTTCCAAATTTAACAAACAAACGTTTTATGGTCCATATAAAAATATTTTTAAGGCTTACAAAAAAATTTTGTCACTAAAAAACTAATTAATTAAAACACAATTCAAACCCAAATAAAATCCATCCAGAGTTAAAACACTTAATTTGATCAAAAAAACCGGCTAGCTAATAAAATAGCGGCTGCCCGCAACGTCATCACATCTGCCGTACGTATGCTACAACAATGTGCGTGCAGGACAGCAGGCAGCAAAAAAAGAGGACAAAAAAGACATGCTTGTTTGCTGCACGTCAAATCCCCCCGCTTCATCCTCCCCCTCCGTCGACAACAACAAAAAAATTAGAGTCACGTGTTTGTTTGTACTAAACGGTGGGTCATAAAAAGAGAGGAACGTCAAAGCCTTCCTTACTCACATCAAAAAAGGTGGAAAAGATGCACAAAATTGTCAATCAGGGCTTTGTTTCGCCGAGTGACTCGTCACACATTCAATTCACTCTGATCCTTGAAATGGTTGGCCACGTGAGCCAAAATAAAAGGCAAATTTTGTTTTATAGATTTGAGGGCATTTCTTAAATGTGCTTGCGGATATTTGATACAATTTTTTGATGGAAGATTTCTTGAAATAAGTTTTGTAGAAATAATTAAGAAAACTTTCTTTTAATAATTTGGGGTGATTTTTTAATTCAATTTTCAAAAAATAAAGAAGTGGTTCATTTTTTATCCAGATTTTGCAAAAAAATGTGTCCAATTTTTTTTTTAATTTTTAAAATTTTCAAAAACATTTTTACATCAAAGTACATCGTCCAATTTTTTTTTAATTAAAACATTTTTACAAAAAAATCTAAAGTCTGCTTATAGTCCTCTTGACGTCTCCAAGCAAAGAAAAAAACCAACCGCATTGAGAAGAGCCTTTTCGGGAGCCGATAGCCGGCGATGAGCATTGCCAACAGGCATAAGTTCGTCAAATTCATCGTCACAAAACTGCGAGTCATTGGATTCACCCGTTGTAACCATTCCAGGATCCCCGGATCCATTGGAGGGATAACGACTCGACGAAGGCGATGCCATCGTCGCTGCCGCTGCTGCAGCTACCGCCTGTGCGACGTTTCGGCGTGCATTCGTCATTGGCCACTGAAAATAAAAAAAAGGTAAAAACTTTTTATTTCAACATGCAAAAAATTTTGAAAATTTGTTTCAATTTTTTTGTTCCAATGATTTATTTTTAGCACAAAAACACCAAGTTGAACCCTAGTCCGTCAATCTGTTATAAAAAAGTGTGCAACTATTACTTTTTTGACAAATTATGCATAACAAAATTTTTCGATAATCCAATTTTGATTTATAAATACGATACAACATGCGCATACTTGTTGACGTGAAAACAAACTCCCCTCTGGCGTCGAAAAAACAGTGGTACACACGTATGGAATAAAATTATCGGGGATTAGAATTAAATCTATTTTGGAAAAATAAAAGATCGCAACTTTTAAAAATGTGCTTTACAACTTTAAAAAAAGGTTCGTAACTTTAAAACACACATTTTTAAAATCATCGATCCGTAAACCGAAAAAAAACAATGCTATTAGTATATTATTTGTGATCCTCGATCTAATAGGATCTCATAAAAAACAACTAGCCAACAGCTGTCGTGTGATCAAGCAATAGAAATATTGATAAATCATTCAAAAATCAAGTGAGAAACACTGGTCTTAATAAACGACAATTTTTCCTATCACAAATGACAAAATAAAATATTAAACAAAGTTTTTCAAAAAAATCATTCAACACGGAAATTTGAAAAGCACAACCACGCTCACCAAAAAAAACAATCTTTGTTTTGAAATGAAGAACTGAAATAAAACGCTTATTACCCTTCCTCTCTAATCCCGTCCTTTACGTGCCAGATATTTCATACTTACACAAAAATCTGGACAGATTGACAGATAATTATGGTTTTATGTGCACAAATGTTCGGTCGCGAGCGTTGTCAAAATTGTCTTTTTTTATGCTAGACTGCAAAAAAGTGAAAATTTTATTATAAAAAATAACGATACAAAATTTAAAAAAAAATATTTCACCCGTTTTTACAGTGTAAGCAAAAAACATATTTTAACGCTAAAAATTACTCACATCAGTTCTCTGATCAGGCAAAACAAGAGCAAAAGATTGTAATACCCAAACAGAGTAGTTCAAATTCACAACCGACCATAAAAAGTTCAGTTCTCTTTCCTCTCCCACGCTAAACTCACATTTTTAGGCATCCTTTCACGAGAAAAAATTTATCGCCTGTAAATCGTAAAAATCTACGCTGTGTACAGCGTGAACTAAATTTTAATGTTCGTCTTTTTGGCAGCACAAAAAACAACAACAAGCGGTTTTTACAAATCACAAAACGGTTTGAACAGGTAAAAAAAGTCTCGTCAAACCTAGCGTCTTCATGCAAACACAGCTGTCGAGACACGTCCTAGCACACTGCAATAAATCACAAAACCATGCGTGTCACATTTTTGGGTAAAAAAAAATTTTACGTCACTTTGTGAAAAAAATGAAACCAAAAAGATATCAATTTTCTACGGAAGTAAAAAAAATCAAATCTAGTAGATATGCACTCCCTCTGAACTTTGCATATTGATCCAATGCATGCAGCTATAGAACTTCAACACAAACATCGTGTACATACATACGTTAGCGACGTCGCGCTCACCTTATTACAACATCTGCATCGTTTCCCCAAAATTTTAGTGTGATACTTTTATACAATAAATTTTTTTTATTGAAATTCTTTTTTACGTTAAATTGGTAGAAAAAAATATTCATACTAAAAAAAAGTTATCGGTTTGTCAAAAAATGATTGCATTTTGTTCTAAAATCAACTGCTAAATTTTGGAAATCACTTTTTCCCAGTCAATAAACTTGGATTATTCGCACAAAAAAAACAAGAAAAAATCAAAAATAAAGTTTAAAAAAGTCAAGCAACTTTCCTTGCACTTAAATGCCGGTGATTTGTTCTTCATACAACCATCAAAACAAGAAAAACATTTTGAAGGCTCAAATCGGCTTTTAAACCAGGAACTGAGCATTTCGAAAATGTTTAGTAGAGAGCTCCGACGTTACAACAACCTGTCTAACAAACTTTTTGAGGCAAACATTAACGTAAGTGATTTTTGATGTAGTAACCGCAACTTGGAACAACAAAATCACACCTACTACCATGTTTGCCTACCTACGTACACTCTGGATCAACTGAACTGACAAACAACCAAACAAGTAAAAATCAATGTTGAGTAGAAGTGATACTATACAGGTCATCCAATTCTGGAAAATATACTTTTTGAAGAAAAAAAATAGTTTTTACTGCACAAATAAGGCACAAGACCTTTTTTGTAGCCTGAATTGTAGGTTTACGAATCATAAATTTTCAGACTGATCGTAAATTACAATTATGTGGTTATTTTTATAGTCAATTGCCATGAAAGTTACGGTCGAGTCTTTTCAATCGGAAAATCATCATCGAAAGTAAAAACACAAAAATGTTTTGCCAATAATGTTAAAAAAAGAGTGTATCAATCGTTCGTTTAAAAAAGTTTTCATCAATGCAATTTGTGTAATTTTTTTAAATGCGTCGTATGCAATACGAATTTCAAATTGACGGAAAACGGTATACGTTTATCGAACAACCTAAAAAAGTATGGGAAAATACTATGGTTTCAAGGGCCATGAAAGTTGCTTTCGCAGAACTCAGTATCCCAAAAAGTAGGGTGCAGACGGAATCGGCATGCTTTGACAGTCGCCGTGCGCGCAAGTGTGAACCATCGCTGCGCAAGCAACGGTGGGTGGCTTGGGAACACCGCGCATCCCGCAGGTGTCAACTAATCAAATGTCATACCCTGAACACTCATATGCCGTCTGGAAAAATCAGAAGGGCAAAGGTGGAGCCAGAGTCACCATGACTTTTCCTGGATATATAAGCCAATAATCCAGAATACAATCATTAGCTTCTGTCTAGCTACTTACAGTTCACTACGCTTTTTCGACTACCTGCTACTTGCTCTGCACCATGGCTCCCGTGACTCGCAAGCCCTCGACCGTATCCAGCCTCTCGTCCCAATCGACGGTTTCCTTCAAGACGCCGTCCTCCTACTCGCCATCCTCGACGTCGTCATCTGCGTCTGCTACGTTGAAAACGCGCCTCGCCAACGCCAAGACCATTCCCGAAAAACTGGACATCATCTTCGATCGGGAGATTCATGCTCTCGAGGTTCGACTTGAGATGATCAAAGTCAAAGTCCAGCTCAACCACATTCACCGATTCTGGTCCAAGAAACTGCTCGACGAATTCGAAGCGGACCAGAAGAAGCTGCTTGCCAAGATGGACGCTTTCGTCAAGAACGGCGGTTGCGCTTGATTTCCCCCTATTATTATTTTTGATCTTATTTTGTTTGCAAAAAAACATAAAACCTTTTTTATGAAACTTGTGTTGGATTCGGGGTGGAAAAAAATTTGGGGTTAAAAATTCAACACATTCAAAAATTTTCTATTAATTTAGCTTGTAGTAAAATGTTTTTATGTAAAAAAACACAATAGTCCCATCCAAACCGACCTTGCTAGTTATGGTCGAACGGCGCGGTCGAAATTCCTTTGGAGTCTCAGACAGAAAAGCCACAGCCCGACTAGTCAGCGAGACCCGACGTGACTCGCTGCCATTGTGCGACGAAGAAATTGCTGAATCATTTGATCCATTTTTGGCAAAGAAATTTCTCTTCGCCGCGGCTGCGGAATTCGACGATGAAGAAGCTGAAGTCGGTGGGGGTGTGGCGCCGATGCTGCCGTCATCGGGAGGATTGTTGGGCGAACAGTGACCGGGTATGATACCGCCGTTCGACTTGCGGCGCTCGTGGTTGAAGAGTTCGACAGTTTCGCGCAGCTTGGTGGACAGCGTGCGGGAGCGAGCACGCATTTCTTCGAGGCGTTGCTCGAGGTACGCTGAGGACGGGTCGTCGTCGATGACGTCGTCGTCCAGCTCGTCGGGATCTGCGAGGGGGATTTGGATGTCGCCTTCGAATTCTTCCTAAAAAATTATAATTTTTTGTTTTTTATTGAAAAAATTATAACTCTTGTTTAAGCCGACCTAAAAAATTATATATTTTTTTCTTTATTTTTTGTTCAAAAGGGTCGGTTAGCTTACCTCCATTTCTTCGTCTTGACGCATGTTGCCTCTCTGTACCGGAGATTCGCGTTCGTCAACTTCGGTATCCTGTCGAGAGCCTCCTGCTTGACCGAAGACAGCCACTGCGTCGTTCGCGTCGAGACTCAGCATTTGTCGTCAAGCAATTGCCCAATTAGTCCTAATTAACCTATTGCTGTTCCGTGATTGGTGACTGATAGCCAAGCAATGAAATGTTCCGCCCCAAAAAAGTTTACACTTGAATTACTCCTTTTTTGGGTTGGAATTCGGTGAGGCTACACGTCAACGTGCCGGTCTAGTCCTGATCTGCTAGCTATGATCCTAGACTGCCTAAACAAGGCACTGGTTTGATAGGTCGTTGCACGCGGATTTATACTGTAAAGAAAAAATTATTAATCAGCAGCAAAAAAATTTGAAACACGCAAAAAAAGTGTATGTAAACACGACGCGACGCTTGAAAACAACAAGCAGGAAGCGAACAATGTCTAAAAATAGGATCGAAGACGCGAAGAAACACGTTGAGCCGCAAACATTGCGCATTTGGCACAAAAAATTATAGGAAAAACAAGCGTGATATCCAGAAAAAAAGTCACGCCTTCATAAATAGCTGAAAAAACATAAGTACACATCAAGGATTAATTTGAGTTGAAAAATGTACGGGAAATGAGTCATTAGTGTTGGGAAGCTCCAAAAACGCAGAACAAAAAAAGTTTGGCTACCAAACCAAAAGAAAATGTTATAACAAAATAAGGTCACAACTTGAATGTTACTCCATGCAAAATTTACAAAAACAAAGGAAAGTAGCGTAAAAACAAGGGAAAATGAATTTTTTATAACACTAATAAAAAGGATGTGACCTTTGACTGAATAATTAACAAAAAATTATTCAGTTAGTCTTTCTAAATGCGCTTTGCATAAAAAAACTTTTTGATCGAAAAAATCTCTATATCATCGCAAAATACACCGTAATCCTAAAACTATAAAAGAAAACCACTTTGGCAACAAATTAATTCGATCCTCTATCCCTCCCGTGTTCATGTTCTTTATTTAGCAACCGCAGGAGAAAAAAGAAGCACGTGGATGTAAAAAAAACATTCACTACGTAAAAGCACAAAATAAGAAGAAAAAACAAGCATGGATATAAAAGGCTTTTTTGATGCATGAAAAAAGCACTAACATTACCAGGCAGGCAGGAAAGCATGCGAACGGGAAAGGAGCATGACTTGCAGTTGTCGCCAGATGGCTGACTGGTTTGCCAAAGACTGTCTTGCCTGGCCGGCTGGTAAATATTGCGTAAATGGAATATATAATAATTGTCTTTAATTTATGCCTCCCAAAAAACATCTTTAATCTTTGGAAAAACTTTTTTCATGGCAGATGAAACTATGTTCAGACAATATTTTTTGGAGAAAAACGGATATCTTAGCAGACAAACGGCTCGCATAAAAATGTAGTAGGCGCAGTTTTTAACAGCAAAGGAAAAATTCTGGTAAAGAATGTAAAAACAAAAAATAACTATCTAAATCTTTTGATATTGCACGCAAAGTTCGTCGAATTAGAGACGTACGTTGACTTCAACAGACAAAAAATTGAAAAAAAATCGCAGATCACAGCAGCATAAATATTTTTTAGGCACACCTTTTGAAAACATAATGCAATGAGTGTGCTTTAGTGTTCCGCAAAAAACACATGTACAAGTTCCGTTGTATTCGTTCAAATTATGCAGAACGTGTAAACAATGGACAAAAAAAAGGTTTTTTTGCAAAAAAAGCTAACAAAACTTTTAGCAAAAAAATGAAAAAAACATTTTGAAACCGAAAAACAGACCAAATTAAAAAAAAAACCAAAACCAAAAATAGATGAGTTTTCTGACCGATGCGATCGCATGCGATGTATGTATGCGTAAACGATCCGTAAAAAACCCCAGACAAAATGTTTGTCCTGCATTTCAGTCAAATCTTGTCAGCAACAATCATCAAGCCCTACAAATAGTCACCAGTCAGACAAAAAAAACCACAAAGCTCACTCAAAAACGACCAAATAGGCCGACCAAGTGACAAGTCATATAAGTTTACACTCGTTTTGATAAGAGTTCTCAGAAAAAAAACATGCCCCCACCCCCACGCAATCAATTTTGTTTTTATCACGCAGCAACAAGTAGTCCCATGGTTTCCCTTCCCTTCCCGGCACATGTATGCATGCTTTCCCAAAAACATCTCAATTTCCATCCCCTAAAGAGTTTCGAGTCAGTTCGTCACCAGACAACGACAAAACGGCGTGCAAGCAAAAAAAACGCAAAGAAGCATAAGATGCGTTAGTGAAGCAAGAGTTTGGGTCACGCTAACTCGAAAAACCAAAATTGTCATGGAACGCATTTTCTAGAACTCATAACGTTTCCATCAAATCACAATTTTTTTAAAGTTGATAAAATAAAAAAAATATTATTTATAAATGAAATATTTTTTACGGATTTAAAAAAAATGCGGTAAAAAATTTTTGTAAAAATTTTTGCTACGAAACAAAACTTTCAAATTAGTCTAAAACCCCAAAAATTAGTGAAACGTGAGAGTCGCACTAAAAACACATTCCAAAATCATTCAAATACGACTAAACCCCTTCCAAAAAATAGCAAAGCCATTTGTCCATAGTCTGACAAGTATTGAACTCTAATCCATCACAAATGTCTAAAAAACATATTTCCAAAAACTCACATCAATTGTTCGCGCTTTTGACGTCTATTTCGTCAACAAAAGAACAAAAAATGACTGTTAACAGAAAACCGGTTTTTTAATTTTTTCCCAAAAGATTAGTTCTTCTCGGAAATCTTGCCTGAATTTTAGAACACCAAAGAGTACAAAAATCTTGGTCAAAGCCGCTTTTGAAACATTCATCATTTTTGGTCTCGGTGACCTTTAAGGCTAACAGAGCCAAGTTTCCCATTCCCATGTACTACTGGTATCAAAGTATTCATACGTTGTAAAAGTTTTTTGGCGGTTTTTTACGACTCTTTTACACCTGTTTGGAATTCACGAAAAAAACAGGTCAGGCATTTACAACTTTTTGATGCATAAAAATGTCTTTTTTTTCTCGACTAAACAGACAAGACCATTTTCAGGGTAATAATTAAAAAAAAATCTTAGTTCAAAAATCGAAAAAAAAATTTGAATAGGCAAATTCATTTTCTGTTTAATTTTATTACCCTTTTCACCAAATCTCAAAAAAACGTGCAAAAGTGGTCAAAAATGAACAAATACGATTTACGTTGTCACTCAACACAGCCTACAAAATCGAAAAAAAACTCCCGGACATCAGAGTCCACAAACCACACGTTCTTCCTTATATGCAGGAAATAACTAAATACTATCTACATACTTCGTTTACGCAATCGTATATTTTTTGTTTACAAAAAAATCCATGGTAACAAGTTCCCACAGTCAAAGAACATAAAAAAGGAGAATGAGCAAACGCCGCTAAAAAAAAACACAGATCCATGACCTTGAATCACGTATGTTCTCACGTAAACTATTTATCTGCTGTGTATTTTTTTGAGCCAAAAAAAGCAGTCTTGGCTACAAAAAAATCAACAGAGACCATGTAGCGAGTCCCGAGTCAAGAGTAGTCTCATTGTCAGTTGACAGAGTCTGACTACGATCAACAAGTGGAGTTCAAAAAAAATCAAGTTGCCCCGAGATTCAAAAACAACATTGTGTATTTTCATCGCTGAGAAAAACAAAAAACGGTTCTCGTTGCCGTTGCAAAAATAAGTGATAGCAAAAAAACAGATTCCAATCAAGGATAAAAACAATCATATTATTTAGACACAAGTCCGGCCTGATATAACTTATTAAATGAACCGTTTTTGTCCCTGATTTTCAACAGATACTAGTCAGTAGTGTACAAAAAGCAAAATAACACAAAGCCTGCATTATAGCCGATTTCAGATTTTTAGATCCGACCGAAATCCCTGATTGAGTGTTGAGCCGGCACAACACCCTGAAAAACGACAAAAACTAATTTAGGCACAAAGCAAAAAATAATAACTCACTGTGATTTGCAACAAATTTAAAAAAATTTTAACGTAAGAACAAAAAAAACAAATGGGCTCTAAAAGTTTACGGTAGCGGCCAAAACAAGCCTTTGCAAACGCTAATGTCACGTCTTCAAAAAAATAATAAATTATGCATTGTTGTGTTTACGATGCAATGCAATGCGAAGCCACAAAAAAACACTTGGATTGTTGCAATTTGAAGGTAAGATGGGATAATTTGAGTTCATTGATACAAACACATCAGAGACCGTTCAATTTTTTTGTCAAATTTGTGTGGTAACTATGAATTTTTTGAGATGCGTAAAGAAGAGAATTGTATCGCCGGACAGTCAACCACTAATTTTAATTTTTTTTGAATAAATCAACCGTATTCCTCAGGGGAAAAAGCAAACACCATAACACTGACCGACCAAAACATGCATGCATGTACTCATTAAAAAACTGTTTACAGTATATGTATTACTGCTGTCATGTCTTCTATGTATTTAATATCAATGAGTACAAAACACAGTGACATCACTACAATAATCCAAACATGGAGATTGAAAGGGAAAACACACATAAACAGCGCACAAGGCTAAAAATACACCTCAATTCGCGACAAAAATAGACCGAACACCCGTCACATCGTCTTCGCCTTTCTGCCGACCAGGTCTGGGGGTTGTTGCAGATGCAGAGAAAAAAAGTTCAAAAACCTTTATTATTGTTTATGGAAATGTAACATCACATCATGAGCAAATTTGAATTTGCGATATTCGCATCTTTTAAAAATAACAGATTAAAAAAAGATTTTTTTTGAACTTATATAAATTGTAAATAAATAATGTATTTTGCAAACAAATTGTGACAGCGCTGATGCATAACAGCCTGACTGACAGGTTAGCAGGCAAGCTTAAGTTTATGATGTAGGCGTCATAAATGGTTGAAGCATGTTTACAACATCGATAATAAAATATTTGTGCTCAAATGAAAAAAATAATTCAAAAAATGCAGTAATCTACGGGTTTCAAACCAAAAAAATGGAAATTTAATTTCTTAAATTCAAGAAATACAGGAAAAACAGTCAATTGGTTCAAACTATGTGGAAGGAGAAAAATAAGTAAAAATAAGAAAAAAAATAAGCAATGCAATAAGTCGCCCCCTCATTAAAAACAAACAAACGTTTGATATTACTTCTGGTGAGTGCATAAATCGTAGTTTTTTTGTCTATCACTCCAAGTAGATCATGCCTTGTTTACGATTTCATCTGCGTATTTATCCTGTAAAAACCACAAATAATAATTTTATCAGTACAAATTTTCGGTCGGAATTAAAAAAACACGTTAGCACGATACAAGCGCTAAAAGTGAAAAAAAACATGTGTTCAACAAAAATTTTTGGCCCATAAATAGGACCAAGTGATAAAAAAAATAAAACACCATTCCCTGATTTTACCAGATGGTACGCAAAAAAACCTATTTTCAGACATTTTTTACACACACAAACTTAATCAAACCAGTTTCCGAGCTCGCCGACCACCAACCTCAATTACGCCTTTGGCCTCCCTTTAATTTTCTAATTTCCTCCCGGCGAGACCAAATGAAGCAGAAGAAGAACAGATTTTTGTAAGATAACAAACACCAGAATACTTTAACCCCATATCTGAGGGCATAGGCAGGTAAATATTATTTACAAAAAAAAGATGATGCATATATAACGCAACAATTGAACCAAAAAAAACTGCAGAAACAACACGGCACGTAGATGTCACGTATTTTTTCAAATCTTGTTAATTTATATTTCAAAAAAAACTAAAAAAATTAATTTTTAAAAAGATCGCGAACAGTGTTTGTCATAAAAAATTTTAATCTTTTTAAAAAAAATCAGGTGGCTAAAAGTATTCAAATTGTCAGTAATCCCTAATTTCAAACATGCACCTAGAAAAACAAATTTAAAAAAGTAATAAACTTTGAAAAGCCTTTCAGTTTTTTTTTGTGAACACAATTCAAAAAAAAAGTTTAAAAGAATGCGGCAGATCCAGTGTCTAAAACTTTTATCCCCGAAAAAATTGTAATAAATTTTTTCTCCCGTCCAGAACCTAGTCTAATAAACATCTTATTGCTCATTTGAACAGTCAGGGAATATGGCAGGCATTCCAAAAAAATTGAAGATCAAAGAAAAAATGGCAAGATAGGAACGCAAAGAGGCAGAGCAGAGGCACGGCCAGCCCGGCAGTTAGTTGTCCCGTTTTGCTTTGTTTTCTCTTTTTTTTCTCCGGAAAAACAACCTCGACAAGCCAGCCAGCCAGTGGCCGTCAGCCGACCTCTCATCTGCCCTCCCTGTTTTTCTTCAGCATCAGAATCATCCAAATTGGTTTGTTTGCTTGCCTCGTCGGTGGCCGGCAGAAAATAAAAAAACACATAAAAAAGACATGTGTACAAAAAAACAACTGCATAAAAATCCAGAAAAATAAAATATTATTTATTTCAGAAAACTGGGTTACGGTATAAATTTTTTTACATAAATCGCCCGTTGTGCGCTACTTTTTTGCTACATTTCATTCATCAAAAAATTAATTATATTTTCGGCTCTACTAACTAAGTAAGTGAGTTATTTATTTACAAAAATGCGTTTGCAAAAAAAGATGACGAAAACGCAAAAACAAACTCTTTTTTAGACTAAATTTGTTTTTCTTTGGTCTAAAATTCCCTCGAGAGTCCCCCACCCTCACTTCTGTCTTTCCACAAGTTAAATACAAGTAACAAAAAAACTAGAAGCACTCAGAGACGAAAAAAACAAAGGGTTAAAAACCTATATTTAGATGAAAAAAAACAAAGATGTAGGCTTGACTGAATCTGGCAGACGTTGTAACAAACGACAGATGCAGTTGGCGGATGTGCCGACATCCTAGCTCAAGCTCAGATCCGAGTTCAAGCAGAGTATAAATAATGCCAAAGACAATAAAAGCAGTAAATTTGACATTAAAACACAAAAAAAAGCACATTCGAACAAGCTAACGAAAAAGTGGTAATAAATAAATATTTATGGTAATAAAATAAATATTCAAATTTCCTAGGCAACCAGGTCAAGGTGCTAGTTTTGAAGAAAACAAAAAAACGAAAATTTATTGTATTTAAATAAAAAAGAGGTGCGGGTTCTATGGTTCTCGGATGTCTGAAACCGAAGCTCTTGGCCAAAAAAACCCACCAATATCAAGGGTGTCAATCGGGCCGGGCCTGATGGTGAGTCGGCCCGGCCCGGCGGCCCGGTTTTAAAAAAAAAGAAAATTTTAGAACAAAATTTATTCAAAACAATCAAAAATGAACCAAAAACTTGCTCATTTTGAGTAATCCTATCCCATTATGAATAACAACGTGTATTTTTACCTTTTCAACTCATATTTTTCGACAAATTGAAAAAATTTTAGTAAATTTTGCTTCAATTTTACCCTTTGGTAAAAAGGCGGGCCGGCCCGGCCCGGGCCGACAAAAATTCGGCCCGTTGACACCCTTGACCATTATAAATTTTTTTTACGTTTTTGCTACACAAATTTTATTCAAAGCAAGCAGAAATCCCAAAAATAAAGTTCTAAACATTCAACCATCTACCACTTTTTTCATAAAAAAACAAAAAAATCTTTGGTCCAAAACGAAAAAAAAAGACTCAAAAACCATGTCTTCGATTTCACCTGCTTTAGGCTCTAACAGTTATGTTAGACGTCCCAAGAAATTGGCAGATGTTATGTTCAGCAAAAAAAAAGTAAGTTCGCCCTTTAAAGAATCGGCATTGAAGAGTTTCTACAGTAAAAAAAGTAGATTTTTTTTTATTAAAAAAACGTATAATAATTTTTATCTATGTCAGCATGTTTTGTCTAAAAAATTTAAAAACGATTTTTTCAACGTTTTTGGACGTAAAATATAGTGTTATAAGCCGGCAATGTGTTTCATCAAAAATTTAAAAGCACACTGAAAAGGCTTACAGAGAGTAATTTTAGCCCCCCTCCCTTCGCCCGTTCCATCCATAAATTTTTTGTTCCAAAGTCCATCCAGTTCACAGTGCATTCCAACCAAAAACCAATCCAATCCAGGACAACATGCCATCCATTCACCCCTATCCCGCACGTGCCACACGTAATCTAGCACTCCAAGCATACAAAGAATATAATAGTCAAAAATCGAAAAAAAACACATGATTGGTGGTAAACAAGTTGTTGCAAGCTTTTTTTTCTCCTGGTGAAGGAAAAGTGAGTGGCCCATGCCATCACGCTCCTAGAGAAAGGGAGAGGGGCTCCATCACATGCAACACCTTTTTTACCCTTCCCTCGAGTTGCAGGAATCAGCTGGGACACGATGAGCATGACATGACGCACACGGGAGGGGACCACTGATTTGGAGCAAAACAGCTGAAACTCTATAACAAAAAAAAGAAAGCTTGTGGTGTTTTGTATTTACAGAAGGCATGGAAAGCTAAACAGTGCTTTTGCTCTTCAAACAGTGAGCATTTGTATGACAATAGGCATCAGTTTGAAAATTTTTGTCACGCCTTTTGGGAAATAAGCTTGTGCTGTGCCTAAAGCATCAAAAAAAAAATTTCATTGTACAAATACGCATATGCTGGTAATATGTAATATTTATAAGTGTAAACTAGGGACTACAGCGGGTCGAGCCCCAAGTCAAAATTCCAATCGATCTTCATAGACAAACTTTGTTGCTCATAAAGACCATTTCCTCCTATAAAAAATCACACACACACACACACACACACACACACACACACACATTCACACACACACACACACACACACACACACACACACACACACACACACATACACAACACGATCCAACAATTTCTCGAAAAAAGCTGCTTGTCACGGACAAAAAAAAACTTTTAGCTAACAATGCATGAAAAAACATCTTGATAATCCATTCACTTTTGCCACGTATATTTCGAGCCCCCAGATTTTTATCGTTTCGTTATTTTTATTATGATTTGTTGTTCAACATGTGCTTTGCGACATGCATAAATATTATTAATATAACAAAAAATTTTCGAATGGAGCAAAAGTTAAAAGCATAGAAAAAGAAGGAAAGTATCGTTTCATCAGCGATGCTCGACGCTCAAGGTGTTGCTGATCAATGAAAAATAAAATTTTATTTTAAATATAGAATTTTTTTTAAATAACAACAAAATGGATATGAATTTTACATTTTTTACAAACCGTCAAGGAAGCTGTAATAAATATTATTAAGTTATCCTGATCATCCAAGCATCATCAGGAACATAATATGATTTTAATTTCATATTTTTGCCCTGCCACGTTGTTAAAACACGCACTCATGACGAACGGAAGTTGATAAAATGATAACAACTAGCCATTCTAGCTGTCTAGCTGTTTTGCTTGTCCGGAAAACAGAAAAAAAGGTACAGAAAAAAGAACTTCATGCACGACAGAACAAACCGTACTAATGTGAGATCAGTGCTAAATATGTAGAAAACAGAGAAAAACGTGAACGTTTTTTGAAACAACTTAAAATTATACAAAAATACGGTAGATTAAAAGCTGTACTTCAAAAATTTACTCAACTTTTACGATAAAAAAAAAAGTTTAAAATTTTTTATCGTAAAAGTTGAGCGTAATGTTGTTATGTAACTCGTATGTTTTTAAATCAGTAATAAAACAGAACCATCATCGCTATTTTCTTTTTTTCCAGCCCACATAACAGTTAGTCTGTCGCAGGGCAGCACGAAGAAAAAAATCCATGCATTCAGCTAACATACATAAGAAGCATGCTAGGCCGAGTTCGACCACGAACGACGTAGAATGATCACCAAAGTTCACAAATACATGCTTTAGTGAATCTTACGGGAGAAAAGAAAGAGCGAAACAATACGTTCTGGTAAAAACATACGTTGTCTGCAAAATAAAGAAAAAAATTACAAACCACAAGAAAGAAATTTCCAGACAACTTTTTTTTTGTCAAAAAAATACACGATCATTATAACATTATTGAAACATTTTTTGATCATAATAACATTTTTTGACATGAACTAAGTTGTACCCAAAAACACGTGCTACATCGCTTTGCAGACGTAGTGCATGTAGGTGGAATTTTCTTCTGGTTTTGGATGAAGTAAACAAAATAGGTAAATTAAAAAAACCATGTGACGCAAAAAAACATTTATTTTGTATTGAAAAAAAATTTGCAGTCAAATATTATTAATGTAACAAAAAAATCTAAGAGTATCTAATAACATCAATCATCAATGTCCCCGGGTTGAAGAAAGAGAACCTCCAAAAATCAAAAATTTTGTCAGAACTGCTTACGCTTGCAAAATTGCCCACCTTTCCTACTCGTGGACCACATTCAAATATGTACGTCACCCTGCTGCGGAGACAGGAATGATAAAACGTGATTATAATCAGTCAGAATCCCCATTTGATTGATCTGAATCAGAAATGTGCAAAACTTACAAGCACTTAAAAATTAGATTTTTTTATTTTTTAACCAAAA
Organism: Turbatrix aceti; assembly: GCA_963969345.1. NCBI lineage: Eukaryota > Metazoa > Nematoda > Chromadorea > Rhabditida > Panagrolaimidae > Turbatrix > Turbatrix aceti. Next base: position 611,318 of record OZ017768.1, on the reverse strand, counting down.
TTTTTTTAAAACATACTGTCAAAAAAAATTGTTACAAACACGATTTTAAGAAAATGTCACGTCTCGCCGTCTAAGACGACTTTAAAAGCAATCACAGACATAAAAGCAGAACAACAAGTCGATAACATCAATTTTATCGTCGCAAACAAATTATTGATACAGGTGGGATGGAGGTCCTTTCGTCTAATGAGCAAGTATTTAAGCTTAATTCAATAAAAAATAATTCCGTCATAACAGAATTTTGTTGATTCGGTTGCTGTGTTTTGAACAAATAACAAAAAAAACAAAAAAAATGGATCTAAAAAAAGTGGTCTCGCAGCCAAAAACTTAAAAACAAGTTGTATTTTTGTATACAAATTTTTCAGCAAAAAAATTTATTTAAAAAATTTATAAGCAAATCTTTAATTTTTGGCCTTAAATCGATCAGAGGGTTTAGAAACTCCTCTATCGTCAATGGGATCAAAGAAATTCACACACATAAAAAAACTTTTTTCCCGTGAAACCTTTTATCCTTTCCTCTATTCAGTCCGCCAGTTCTTCAGTCGTCCATGCGAACAAGAGGCCAACAAAGCAGATCGGTCTCTGCTGCAAGGTCACCACACCCCAGGACAACAAGTGAACGATCGTCTGTGAAAAAGAAAAAAGATCCCGTGGAAAGTCCGGCCTCCCGATCAGGCAGAAAAAAAAATAATATCCAGGAATTTGGTAAAAAAGTATTCTTTTAATGAAACAGCAATTCATTACAGTTTCATAACAAGATCAGGAGCATACAGGCACAAAAAAAATATCTAGTACCTCGTAAAAATTCGACATACGACCTTGTTTACGATGTCAGGGGTTTTTTACAATGTGCAAATCAATAAAAATAAAATTAAAAGACTGAAATGGAGAAAGCGACCTCCCAATGCGCGAAATAGATCCTAGAAGACAAAATTGAACCTAATCAGAGAAAAAATTTTGCAAGAGTTACTGATGAGATACGGATTTCCAATTATTAGTTTATAAAATTTGTTCAATGATAAAAAAATGCGTGTCAGTCTTTTGTGATTTAATCGACAAAAAAATGTAAAAAAAGCGACGAACTTTCAAACAAAAATTTTCGTGACCTGTACATTTTTTTGAAAGTTCCTGATTCATATCAGCACGCAGAGACAGCGATGTAGGTTAGACCGATTTGTTTGTTATTTGTCTACGAAATAGGAAGCAGGAGACAGGGGGCCCGATGCTCGGTGATCGAGTTCACTCGCCAGCCGACCTGATAGACCGGTCGGCCGGCAAATTTGGTAGTTAGTGGTATACGACTCCGCAGAGTTCGTATACCCCTGCCTCTTTCTGTCTACTCTTCAGACTTTTCACGTCGACTAAAAAATATAGCAAATGTACAAATGTAAATGTAAAATATCTCGATGTAAAATATTCCAAAAGTTTGATCAATTTCCTAAATCTATCAAAATTTAAGAAATTCAAAAAACGATTTGTTAGAAATTGTGACAAAAAATGAGCGTACAAAATTAGCATGAATTTTAACAATGTAAAGAAATTTTGATATTTTTATATTTGATACTTAAAGCCTAAAAAAAACATCGCAACCGTGCACAAGAATTTAAAACGTAAAACAAATTAAAAAAACAAAAAAAATATTGTTTTCTAGAAAAACACATGTTACTATAATTTCCCCTCCTATCATCTTACCGTATCAAAAAGTCAAACACACACCAGTGACTTCCTATCAGGCCAAGAAAAAACCACTTTTATTTATTCGTCTTCAAATTTTACGACCCCAGTGACGCACTGAACTTCCAACCCGTTTGTACAAACATGGGGATATCCCCGAACTTCAACAGGTTCAAGACAAAAAAAGATAATAAAACTCTACAAAACTGCAGAAAATACGAAATAAAATTGTGATCATAAAAAAAAGACGACTCAACTTTTATAAAATATCACGCAGGCGTCATTCTGACTTTTTCAAATTGATTAAATGCAAAACTAGAGAGAAAATCATCTGTCGTGCAACAAACCATAAGCCTTGGTAAAAATAAATCCCCCGAATAAAAACAGGAAGGTTTTAATCGTATTTTTGGTGTCAATAAGCCGTTCCGTAATCATGAGTAAGGCGCAAAAAATGTTTTTTTTTTCAGTCTGTGATTTTTTTTCCGAATAAATTTTTGGAAACAATTAAGAGCCACTCTGCGAGCAGATTTATTTCCGACTACACAGGTATTTTACACCTTCCGATGTTTTGTGCCAAAGTTGTAGGCACCTATAGGGAGGTTCCAAATTTCCATACCAAAATTTTTTTAGATGCCGGATTCTGGAGTTTCGGCTTCTGCAATTTTTGACGTCAAATTTTCAAACTGTTTCAAAAATTCTGATTTTTGGTAAACAGGGGTATCTTTGCACGAGAAATCGACTGGTGTATTTAGTTTTCTCAAAAAACATCTGACTTTTTTGAAAAAATGTGATTTCTGGTTTTTCCGCCCGTTTTTGTCCGTTGCTTGGCTCCAGCATCCGTATATTACCCGGCGAAGTGGTTTTCGCAGGCTAATCTTGTAGCTTGGTTTCTGCTCTATCGGGAAAAGTGAAAGAAAAAATATGTTAGCTCCATCAATTTTTGTTTTGAATTTTTTTATAGCGCCAACTCGATCAAAAACAAGCGAAAAAAGAGAGATTACGCGTGCGAAAGGCATGCGCTGCAGCACGGCGCGCGCTCGCACGTTGCGCGCACACAAAGCGGGGAAGATCTGTGCGTTTTTTCAACCATTTTAGATCGAGTTGGCGTCATAAAAAAATTCGAACCGAAAATTGATGGAGCTAATATATTTTTTCTTTCACTTTTCCCGATAGAGCAGAAACCAAGCTACAAGATTAGCTTGCGAAAACCACTTCGCCGGGTAATATACGGATGCTGGAGCCAAGCAACGGACAAAAACGGGCGGAAAAACCAGAAATCACATTTTTTCAAAAAAGTCAGATGTTTTTTGAGAAAACTAAATACACCAGTCGATTTCTCGTGCCAAGATACCCCTGTATACCAAAAATCAGAATTTTTGAAACAGTTTGAAAATTTGACGTCAAAAATTGCAGAAGCCGAAACTCCAGAATCCGGCATCTTAAAAAATTTTGGTATGAAAATTTGGAACCTCCCTATAGGTGCCTACAACTTTGGCACAAAACATCGGAAGGTGTAAAATACCTGTGTAGCGCCCTCCACCTTATAAATAAATCGGCTCGCAGAGTACCTCTTAAGTTGCCCAAAGAAATTTGACAACAAAAATAAATACATTTTTAAGTACAGAGATATCGTATCAAAAAATCTTGTGCGAAAAGTTTTGAAACAAATTGCGTAAAGAAATAGACGTCACTCAAATTTACCCGGATACTCAAAAAAAACTAACTCGGTTAGATCACAGAAATATAATATTTTTTAAACTGACAACACCGAGAGTACGGTATATTATGTAAACTGTGCATGCATGTCAAACGACCAGACATTGCAATCCCTTCGGCTCATCTTCGCACTCTATGATCCTTATCAGTAAGGACAACAAAATAAAAATAAAAACAAATTTATTGCAACAAAATTTTGCAAAAAAAATTATAAAAATTTTAAAAGAAATGCAAAATAAGTTTTGTCCAGAAAATTACGTCAATTTTAGAAAACTTTTTTTCACAAAATTGATCGTTTTGATTAGAAAGAATTAGCGTCCGATTTTTTTTGTATTATTTTACAAAAAAAATTTGTTAGGTAAAACGTTGGCGTCCAAAATCCAGTAAAAAAAGTTAGAAGAAAAATTTCAATTTTCTATGAATGAAAAAAGTTATTTTCAAACCCGACAACACTGATCAAAAAGATGTCGAGCGTGTATTGTCTACCCCCTCGTCCCAAATCCATGTAAAAGCTTACCCCAGGCAAAATCCTTGATCCGACATCCACAGGGTATAATCTAGCGCCTAATCCATGCACACGCCCCGCCTTTATTTTTTTTAGCATATGCATAACAAAAAAAGCAACAACTTGCAAAACGAAAAAAAGGAAAAATAGTTTGATAAACGATAAAAAAAATAAACCCGTAGAAAAGATGAAAAATCATTGACAAAAACAACGACGACCTCGTGGTTCTCAGCAACTAAAAAGATGAGCAAGAAGAAGAAAAAAAACGAAGACGAAAACATGATTTGGCTACATCAGCCTGCAGGCAGCAGGCAGGCCAGGCAAGAGTAGACTGACAAAAAGACTGCTGAAAGCCAGCCAGCCAGGCAACCGGCTGACAGACTGCCTGGATGGCTGGCTGAGATTTGTTTGCAAAAAAAACGGACTTGTGGGAAAAAAACACATTTTTTAGTGAAAACCTTTTTCTCGTGTTTTTATGACAAAAAATTTCAAATACTTATTTTTTCGAACGGTATGTTTGTTAAAATTAAATTAAATACGTCCATGCTGTTTGCAAAAAGACGACACGATCAAACATTTTTCCTTATCAGAATGAACAATCGTCGATCAAAATAAATATTCTTGATGCAAATAAAAAACGTGTTTTGGCGTGAGAACGACTCACCTTGTCAGGTAAGTACAGGTACCAACAAGCTAGGTATAATTCATCAAAAATTAGGTCTTTCGTCCTTCTGCGTGTTAGATCAAAAAAATATGAATAGTTTTTTTTTTCAATAAAGTAAAAAACTTTCTAATTAAATAAAAATAAAATATGTGCAAAAAAATTACACCAGAGCCGAACGCTATCGGAATTTTTGACGCGATGTAACAAGAAATCTTTAGCTTAATATAACAAAGCTAAAAAATATAAATTAGGTTTCTTTTCTGCAGGCGAAAGAATAAATTAGGACGTAGAATCTATAAACCCATTTTAATTTAAAAACAATGAGTGTTTTTTTGGACGCACTTGTTTATGGATTCTGTGTTCATGTGTCATTGTAAATTAGTTTTTTGCAATAAAAATAGTCCAGGTAATATTTTTTCGGCTTTAGTCACAGGACAGAAGATCGCAGATCATCATGAAAATGTATAAATACAGTATTTTCCAAAAAAACATGATGAGTTTCAAAAATAAAATCTATTCCAAATCCCGATACACAAATGTGCCATACTGTCAGACCTCAAAAATAAACTGAACAGCTGCCTGCGCAGCTCAATCAAAGGTAACCGCACGCACGCATAAATGCAACCCCTCATACCAGTCATCAACGTGAGGCAAATATGTATCTAAAAACAACAACAATAATCATCGCAGCCAATCATGCGTGCACATGTTTGTTTGTTCTCCTTCGATTCTTTCCAAGCGAAACAAAATCACCCTCTGCCACCCTCACTCAAGCGATCAGGCTGCTTGCTCTTGGCCGGTTTGTTCATGCACTCATTTCCCGCGTGTTCAGATAGCCACCGACAACGGACGACCTTGCGCAAAAAAACGAAGAGAAGAAAAAATCGATCAGCTCACAACTCTAATAAAACGATTTTTTACCGTTAAAAAATGTAGAAAAATTTTAGAACATTAAAAATGGTAATTTTTGGATACTTTGGAACTTTTTTTATCATAATAGATAAACTTTTGCCTACATACCTGATCATCACACATCATCACGTCACACAGTTTGATCCCTAGCCAATCCATCACACAGCCGACTGGCTGACTATGTATTGGTTTACGTCACAAAAGAAAAGAATAACATAGAACCGAGTTCAGGTGAGAAAAAAATCCTATATTCAACAAATCACGAATGTGTCAAAAAAACTTCTGACAAAGTTTTGTCAAAACAGCGTGATTTTTTGAAAATAAATGCGATCAGCCGATCATGATGAACGCGTTAACAGGGCATAAAAGGGACTGAGACCAGTCTTAGGAATCCTAATTGTCGTTAAAAGCAGGTGGGCTAAAGGGTCCTATAAAAAAATGCCTATGTATTTGTTTAAAAGACCATTTTTGCAAAACAAATGAGTTTTTTTCAAGTCAAAAAAATGTTATATTCATTTTTAATTTTAAAAAATAAAAAATTTATCCGTGCTTATTTCCCAACTAAGACAACAGGACAGGAAATTTCGGTCACTTTTAGCCACCGAAAAACGCATCCAAACGCACAAAAAACGTCGGGCGTCATAAAAAATTTGATTGCAAAAAAACGCTGATCATTGCTCTATCTTGTTTTTCAGCCAAAAAAACATCGAAAACTTTTGTCACAATCTACCTTTTTTTGCTCAGTCAGACAGAGCTCACAGGAAGGATGAGAGGGACAAAACTGTTGTTGTCGTCCGTGTTTATACACTCGCTACATAGCCAACAAGTTTATCACGAAGAACCAACCAACCAACCAGTCAGTCAGTCAGTCAGGAAGCACAGCAAGGGTGGGGAAGGGTGCAGGGAAACATTTTAATCATTGATCATCCCCCGATGGACCAATTCGAGTCGATCAACATCTACTAATATCTATAGTATCTATCTCTTCATCCGCCGGATGACACACTGTCGATGATGATTTGTCATCCACAAACGTAAACAATAATAATCAAACGCCCGCCAGCCCCAGGATCATGCATGAAAGAAAAAAATGTGAAAAACAAAAACAATCGTGAATTCAAAGAAATCAGAAATGTCTTTGCACCTGCAGAAAAAAAATACTAAAAAAGTGCGAGTTTGCGCGTGTGAAAAAAACGACCTCGACGGGACAGGAAGAGGAGGACACCAGGGAAATTGGACAAAGCGATGGTGTCGCTCAAAAAAGATCACATCAACGGCATAAAGAGAATAAAAAAACAAACGACTATAAACTTTGGCAAATCAAATATAATACTAATTGAAAAGGAACAAAAGTTTTGTAACATGAAAAAATATTTTTATCAACAAAATACCGTTAACTTTTGATTATGGTAAAAACATGACCGACAGAAATTCATTTTTACAGTGATTCGCCGGGGGTGGCCCCCCGACCATTTGTGACCCCCGTCGGGGAGTAAAACCCCCGCCCCCGACAACTCTGCCCCAGAGTTGTCGACCGAGCCGAGCATCGAGCCGAACATTTCGAGCATTCGAGCGAGCCGAGCCGCTCGCTCGAATGCTCGGCTCGAAGATTACCGAGCCGAGCCGAGCGGCTCGAATTCTCGGCTCGGTAATTTTGGCTCGGTCGACAACTCTGCTCTGCCCTCGACTACCCCCGTCCGCGACCCGATACGGGGGGGAGGGGAGGGGGGGTTCGAACCCTAGTAGACACCTTTGTATGGCGTGCAAATAGCAAAAAAAATGTTACAAAGCTTTTGGGCAAATAGTTTTTTTACCAGTTCGACAAGGAACTATTTTGTTCTAAAGGCAAATAAAACGGATTTTTTTGAACTGCAAAAAAACTTCAAAAAAAATATTCTTTGAAAGGGGTCATTTTTTTGTTCCAAATTGTTTATCTCTTAAATTTCTAAAACATTGACATCGAGAAACATTTTACTTGAAGCAAAAAAAAAATCTAACAAATTTTTTTGTGACCAATTTGGTCATTCGCACAGCGCAGTGACAAAAACAGGACTTTTTTGTTCATCTTAAAATCTGTATATCGAAAAATATCCAAGTACACAGACCTCAAAAAATAAATACTTAACTTCCCTGCTTACAGTACCACCCTACCTCCACCTTTCAAATTAAAAAAAAAGTAGTGAACACACAACGTCGGTTGAAATTCGTTCAGTGACCTCAGAAGTACACAGACACAACCACGACAACGTCCAAGAGAGAAGGTCAATGTCAAATGGCGCCAAAAAATGAATCAACAAGACAACAAACCAGCAAGACAGGCAGCCAGACAGCAACAACTCCAGACAACAGTCATCTCCGTCTCATTTCAACTATCCTGCCGTGCCTAAAAAAGCGTCTAGCCTTGCTCAAAAATTTAAAAAGAAAAAAAGCGGGCACTAGTCAGTCAACGACGACGACGACAGACAGTGTGTTTTCAACTGTTGGTCTCCAATATATTTTTTGTTTTGTTTTCCATGATAAATACTACTCCATGGTCGACGGTTGCCGACCGACACTTACTCACCCCGAAACACTCTCTGTTGACTGCATACCAAAAATAGAGACAGCAAATACAAGATTAAATTTTATTTAGAGAGGAAAAAACAACAGCAAAAAAATAACGGTTGCCACAGTAGCTAGACAGAGAGGAGGGCTTAATGAAGAACGTCTTCAAGATCTGAAAACTGAAATGAAAAAAGGAAGGTTACTGACGTGTCAAAAAAAAAACCACTATTTCGAGTAACCGAAAAAATTTAGTCCGTATTTTTTTGCAAGCATTTTTTTATATGAAAAACTGTAAATTTTTAAAACAAGTACCGTAATGCTCTATTTTATGGAAAAAAATTTAAATACGACCATTCCGCAAAATGGCAAGTATTTTGCTTTTTGTTTGTGACCTGCAAATTGAAATAGCCGATTGGTAGCCTTATCGGCTATTTCAAATATAATTTTTTTAATTTATGTAAGATGAAAGAGACCGGGCACCAATAATGCTTGCAAAAATCAGTGTTTTTTTCCATTAAAAATACATAAAAAAGAAAAACTAGCATCCCAAGATTTAAAATAAACGCCACACTGCTAACAAAATTTCATTTAAATTTCAGACGTCTAAAAAAATTACATCCCGCTTTATCCATTTCAGAATAACAACAAAACGTGCAAAAACCTAAAAAAAACTGCCGAAGAACAACTGGCTGGTCGCTAAACAATAGCCCCTTCCTTCATCGGAAGGAAAGCGGCAAAAAAATGCGCAACAGCCTTCCTTCACGACGATCAAAAGGTCAGGCATACCAAGCAAGAGCAAGGAACAACAAGGAAGGAACAAAAAAGAGAAAGAATGCATAAAAAATAGATTTTTGTGGTGCGCAAAGAATACAGGAAGGACAGCCGTGGCCTTGCATCTGCTCGACCAATCGTTCCATCGTAATCGCAAAAGGGAAAAATCGGACAAAATCACAGCAAAAATATGGTGATTATCTGATTTCCAGATCCTAAAGACAATGAGGCAAAGGAATGACCACGGAAACACCCGCAAAAAAAAGAACTGTTCAAAACAGTGAAATAATTAAAAAAAGACCAGTTTGTGCGCAACGCAGAAAAACAACAGTGTTCCCTGCGGGATTTTTGACTTTTTGGAAAAATCTCGAAGCGATGTAACAATTCGTGTCGAGAGATATCGGGTTATGGTTTTTTGATACTTTCAAAAATAAATGTTGTTCTTCAGCTTCCCAAAGTTCGTCACATTGAAAATTAATGCTGAAAGAGACGAATCGGTGACCGATCTTTCCGAAAAGATGCATGCATGCAACCACTCCAAGGGGCGGGGAATAGGGGCTTCCAGAAAGTTCGGTTGGCTACTGGTGTATATTTTCCGATCACTATTTTTTTGTTTCGTTAAAATTTAACAAAAGTGAACAAATTTGGAAAAAAATTTTTCTTGCGCACCAATTCTTTTTCGTTAACCGAACGACGTATAAATAAATATTAATCGATGACGGGAGGAAAGAAAAGGCTGCGTTGATTGATGGCTGACTGAAAGCGTGAGGGAGATGACTTTCCTCCGACAACGTTGTACACACGTTGTGTTCGAGAAGAAGCCTGGCCTTTTGCGCACACAGACAACACCTGAGCTCAGGTGGTGGGATGAGAGAGCGACAGACGGAATTGCACTACTATTTATAATATTTTCGGAATCATGATCAACAAAAAGGACGAGACCACGGATGGACGATTCATCAACAAATCGGATTTTTTTTGTTTGTTTGCGAACAAGGATAAATTTTACTGACAATTGGTGTAAAACTAAAGTAATGGTGCCAAAATCATTTGTTCGCTCAAAACTGATTGAAAACAAATTTGTGATGCATATGATTTATTTAACATTTGGTGATACTATTAAGAAACAGTAAATATGGGAGGATTTACAAAATCACAAGAAAGAACTACAAAATCCGATCCGAGGCCCGATTATTCAGAGCCCTGCCGTCAAATTGTCGTCAGTTATGGTCAATTTGTGGTGGAAAAGCGAGATATCGTGGTGGAACAGGTCGAATTTGTAGAATCCAATGCAATAATCCTGAAAATCGGTTTTTTATAAAATTAATTTCTCATGTTTCTACATCCCGTAATTTTTCAGGTTACACGTTTTTGTGAGAATTAAGTGAAAACTGTAGGCCGGTCCGGTTAATCGTACCTAAAAAATAAAAATAATTAAACTTGGATTTAAAAAATGTCTCGTTTTTTCCCCAAAAATCTCAACTAACTTAAGCGTGCCGGATGAAATCTGGAATCGGGTTATAGAGTTCCGCCAGACTCAGAATTTCACGCATGGCTTCGACTTCCTCGGACAAATTGGCCCTGCCGTGTTGGCGATTCAAATTCAGCACGTCCTTGTCGACGAACATGACGCTCGTTGGACGGTGCCTCGAAGGATCCGTTCTGTCTTCAAACGGAATCGTCTGAACGAGCCGAGACACACGCTTGAAGAACATCATCAACGAATCCGGAATACCGATATGAATCACCTGCAATAAAAAAATGATTTCTAAAAAGATGCGAAAAAAAGTAAAAAAACGAACCAAACTGACGTCAAGCGGCCATCCAGTAGCGAGATCGTCGGTGGTAACCAGAATATTGAATTCCTTCGCATTGAAACGGTGGATGTTACTCACTCCACCGGGTTGAAAATATCGATGGTACAATTCCGCGTTGACTTCGAGAGGTTTCTTTTCGTTGTACCAAAGCATGGCCCAAATCCAGATAGCATGCTCCTTACTGGGAAGGAAAATAACAGTCTGGGGGTAACCTAAAATTTATGACGTCAAAAAAACATGCACTTTTATAATCAAAACGGGTTTTTATAGGCCAGAAACAATTTTAATTGGCCAGGAACAAAAAAGAGATAACAACTAATAAAATAACAGTTTTCCATTACGATACTTTTTCGCAAAACATAATTTGGAAAGAAAGTAAAATCTTGAAATACGACACTTTTGTGACGACGACCGTATCTTCAAATGTCTCGACACGAATTACGTTGTCAGTGATCGTAATTTTTGTAAAACGAGTAATTTCGAACCTTCCGCGCCTTTTCGCGCCGATTAGAAGATAAAAAACCAACCTTCTCGCTTCAAAAGCTTGTAAATATCCGAAACAATGTATTGGGTGGATAACTGATAAAACTCTTGAGTGATATAACAGAGAAAAGCGAGGTGACTGCCCATGAGGGTTAACGGAATGCCAGGCGGTAATTCAGTCGAAGGCAGCAAACAAGACGAGAAATACAGTTCGCGTCGTTGAAACTCATCAAATCCATATCGAAGACGCTTGAGGTCCCCGATGTAGCACTCAGCGTCGTCAAAGATAATTAATTCAACGTATTTCAAATACTTAATAAATTATGGTAAAAATATGGTATCTTGGATATCACCTACGTATTCATCGATCCGATGAGTCTGAAGACGTTCAAGGGAAGTGATAACGACATCACATCCCCTGACAATGACTGATGATTCGTCGTCAATGGGACTGCCGGGGCCGAGATGAGTACCGATGGAAAGGTTGAAGCCTCCGCTCATCTTTCGCAGATCGCTGTACATGCGACGACCGGCAACGCCAGAGGCGACGAATATCAAGACTTTGATTTCGGGCTCGCGGTGGACGTCGGAATAGTCGTTGATTTGGCGAGAGACGTATTCCATGACCGCCAGGAGGGCACCGACTGAAAAAAAAGAGGTATTTTGAGGGGTAATATAATAGAAAAAAGTAACCGCTTTTCCCACTCGACGGCGAAGCGTTTATCCATTCACACCGACGGTTGCTGTTGACAAAATCCAGGATCTTGTTCTGAACGAAGTTAAAATAATTAACGCCGAACATTCTGAGATCTCCGAGCACGGTTTGGTTGTCAAAATGAGCTTCGATTGAACTGTAAGAAAAAAAATGCATTTTTGAATATTTTTGGGTAAAATAAATTTTTGCATTTTTTGGGTAAAAAATCATAAAACTTACTCTTCATAGCCGGGTGTAGTGCTCGAGGATGAATCGGACGTCAGACTAGATTCAGATGAACTTGTCGTCGTGCTGGATTCAGTTGACAGAACAGAGACCGTTCTGTTGTTCAAGGACATTTCTGCCAGGTCCAGAGGCGACGAATCGTAGATCGGGGACGACGTGGTCGAGGAGTTCATGTTCAGCGATGCGGTGGACAACGGGAAAGCGGATGATTCGGGTACGTCTTCAAAGACGCAATCGTATGCTGACGATGAGGCCTAAAAATTACGAAAAAAAGCCATAAATTCAACTCTCACCAAAAAACAACCAAACTGGAAATTTGGCAAACCCACGAATGAAATCATTGACAAAGCCCGGAAACGGTAAGCTATAGAAAGTTGGTCATCATCTAAAAGCATCTCAGAATGCCACAAAAGATCGATCCTCGGTTGGTAAAATGCACTCGCTGCTCTACGCCAGGACATGTGATCATACCCGTAAAAATCACTCATTAATTAGCCTCGATTGTGAGTTACTGAAAAAAATTATTGCAAAGGGTTAAAAAATATGCAAAATAACGACATTTTGTACAGTATACCGTAACCCATACCGTAACCCCCACTACATTTTGTTCTGGAACAAGTTCCCGGCATTCGCATGCAAATAGGCCTGATACTAAAAAAATGCAAAATATAAACTCCAAAACACCAAAAAAGATGACAGTGGATCGTAAAAAACGACTCATCAAAAAATGCACGTTATTCAGTGAATATTGACACCAACGATTTTCCCGCACGTTGCGCGCATAAAATGCAACAAAATGTTGCTTTGCGTGTCCTGATGATGTTTGTACACCTTTTTTTCAGATCTTTGACCCCTTGTTTACCGTTTTTTTGTTTACAGTTTTTGATCTATTGATTGAACAGTTTTTATAGAAGCTCCTAAAACCATCAAATCTTACCAAAATGGCGCTACAAATCCCGTCGATTGTCAACCTCACTGGAAAGTCAGCCTTGATCATCGGTTTGTTGTTTTTATATCCATGATTTTTCAATTGCCATAAAACTGTTTGTTGTTCCACATTCATAAAAATTAAGTATTTAAGGAGCGTCCAGTGGCATCGGTCAGGCGACAGCGAAGCTTTTCCGCGAGCTGGGAGCTTCGGTCATCGTCGTCGCCCGAAACTCAGAACGCCTCAACACTCTTGTTGAGGAACTCAAACGACTCCCGGGCCAGGTAAGTACGACACTCTTCGTTGATATAACACCGAAAGTCTCAGCTTCAGGCGCTCGTCAAAGCCGCTCCAGCTGATGTCACGAAAGAAGCCGACGTCGAGGGACTCTTCAAGATCGTTGACGAGGTTTACGGCAGTAAACTCGATATTTTGGTGGGTTTTGAGGCATTTTTGAAAATGAAATTTTTTGTTAACAAAAGAGGTGAAAAATAAGACAAAACTTTTTACGATTTTTATAACACGGTACTAACATTTTTGAAATGTTGCTTTTTGCACAATACTCAGAGTGCGCAGCTCAGATTGAGGGAGGGATAGTTCGTGGTTAGAGCTGAGTTGAGTGTTGGGAATGATGACGAGCTTGTCGTGAGTTGAATTTGCTGTTGTACTTACGATACTTTTTTTGTTATTCTATAATAATGTTTTTACAGGTAAACAGTGCCGGTCTGATCGATCGAGGATCAATCTTGACGACCTCTCTTGAGCAGTATGACCGAGTCATGGACCTTAACGTTCGCGCGATCTACAACATCACTGCCAAGGCTGCTCCTTTGCTTATCAAGGCCCAGGGCAACATTGTGAACGTATCAAGCGTCAACGGCATGCGATCTGTAGGTTTTTAGGTCGTTTCTCGCATTTTTTGATTTTCTTTTTTTTGCAGTTCCCCGGTGTACTCGCCTACAACATCTCCAAATCCGCGGTCGATCAGATGACCCGGTGCGTTGCCCTGGAACTCGCGACTAACCAAGTTCGAGTCAATGCCGTCAAGTTGGTTTTTTCGTTTTTATTTTTGGAAATCAAGTTTTGTTTTTTTAGCCCAGGAGTGACACAAACCGAACTTCACACTCGAGGGGGACTCAACAACGAGGAATACGCCAAGTTCCTGGAGCACTCGAAGACCACCCATGCCCTCGGACGTGTCGGACAGCCTGAAGAAGTCGCAAGAGCTATCGCATTCCTCGCCAGCGATGCTGCGAGCTTCATCACTGGCGCCACGCTCCCCGTCGACGGCGGACGTCATGCCATGTGCCCTCGTTAATATTGTGGTTGCACCCGGCGACAGGATAAAATAACGGTAATTTGTAACATGTGATTTGTGTCAAATCGAGATGACAAATTTTGTAAATTTTTATAAACAGATCGAAAGGACCAACCAAAAAAGTTATCAGGCGGCAAAATCATCGTCATCCGAAAAATCGTCGAGCAACCTGGCATTGGCCAGCAGCGCCGCCGACCTTCCAGGAGAGATCCTCGTTCGCCGGGGGCTGCCGGCACTGGTCCGTCGCCTGCGAGTCCTCGTTCTAGGTGTCGCTTCGGAAACCGCGTCGTCGTCCGCCGCCGAGGTCTCATCCCGGACAACCCGGCGCCTGCTCCTCGGCTTCGTCGCCGGCGTTTCTTCGGCAGGTGAACTGGCTCGCTCTTCAGAAGACTCCTCGGCGGGTTCGCCTTGCTTCGGACGCCGGGCATAGGCTGTGGCGCTGCTGGCAGCCGTTTCATCCGGTACTTCCGAGTCCCGCATTTTGAAGCGTCGTCTGGCAGGTGTCGCGCCGCTCTTCCTCCTGATGCCGCCAGTTCCGCCTCTGCGTCGGCCGGGCGGGGGCTCGGTGGTCCGGCCGACGACCGCGCAGCCCTCGTCGACGGTCTTGGTCGTCAGGTGCTTCGGATGCTCCCTGGAGCGTTATCAGTATTTTTCAAAAAACTCGAACCAGTCCCACCTGAAGTTGATGACGTAGCGCTGGGGCACGTGGACGGCAGGCGCCGTGCCTTCGTCGTACTCCTCGTCGTCGAACGTGACGAGGTAAGTGTCGTCGGCAGTGAGGGGCGGACTCTCGACGACTCCCTTGTAGAAGCAGGTCGTCTGGGGGTAGAGCGCGAGAACCGTCGCGCGCTTGCCGAAGATGGTCTGCGGATTGCGGACGGGGTCCATGCGGTAGACGGGGAGCTGGAGGATCTGGTGGTAGCCCACGGACTGCAGAACGGCCGTCTCGTCGTCGACGTCTCTCACGACGACCGTTCGCTCCACGGGATTCACGGCTCGGCACTCTGCGAGGATCCACATGTCCTAGAAGAAAAAAACACTTTCGAGTAATAAAAATTGAAAATTTACCTTGACAAAAGCAGCGCAGAGCTCGCCGACCGTGGGATCGGTGACCTCGCAGGTGACGCGTCCGGCCCGTGCGGGAGGCGCCTGTCCGATGTCGCCGAGCCAGAGGGGCAGCTGTCTGCCGCCGCGACTGATCGTCTCCATCATCTCCGAGCGCGACTTCATCGTCGACAGCGAGATGAGCTCGCGTCTGCGCTGCATCTCGACGACGGTGCTCTGCACGCTCCGGAGGACGTCCATCTCGCGCTGCAGCTTGAGCGCCATCTTCCAGTTGAGGTCAATGAGGCCGAGTCGCGTCTCGAGGGTCAGCGCCTCGCTGCTCTGCCCGTTGACCGCCAGCAGCGTCTGGTAGTCCTGGACGTAGTTCGCGGCATTCTGCCTGCCGTCGAGGATCGTTTCCTTGAGTTCTGCGAGCTGAAAGGCAAAAAATAGAGTGCATGGGTGAAAAAATAAAGTTCGACGAACCTGGTTGCCGATTCTCGACTCACAGTCCTTCACGCCGGCGAGATTCGTCCTCACGAAGGACTGCTGCTTCTTGGTCAGCTTCTTCGAGTTGACTTTGTGAGGCATGACTGGGAAACAGGACCTGAGAAGGTGAATGACAAAAAAACTCGAATGAATGCGCATCTTTTGTTGCGCATTCAATTTCCTTGGCAAAGTGCGACAAAACAGGCGCTTTTATAAAACTTCGCGCATTTTGAAAATTGAAAATTTTTAAATATAAAAAAGTCGCTTTTGTTGGTTCGTATACGATTTGAAAAGTGTTCGCCTTTGTTCGCGAATATATCTTGTTTCAATTTATGTTCATGTAAGCACGTAACACTGTCCTGCAAATTGAGATTTTGTTTTCACAATTTTTGGGGGTTAACGACCAAATGTAGGGCCACTTAGCATCGTCCAGGTGTTCCATTTTTAAAGTTTCACCTGCATATATATTACATTTCCACAGGTGAAAACGAGCATATGGATTCAGCGAAAACAGACAACGCTTTGCATATACCAATAATACGACATCTACATATTCTGTATTTTTCATGAGTTCATGAGTAACGCTACCAACCTAGATCCTTATTTTTATGAACTTGCAAAAATTCAATTTTATGTGATTTGTTTTGTTGAAGGTGCATTTTATGGCCTAAAGTTGTGCAACATCATCATTGTTGTTTTTGTGATGTCATTCATGGTACGTAATATGCTTTCAAACAAAAGCATACTAAGAACGCCATTTTTTGGAGTATTTTTTGTCGGCACATTGTACTACATCATATTTACGATTGTGGAAATAATCATCCCTAGCATCTATAAATTCCTCTTTCGTTTATCTATAATTTCAAATGGTTAGTTTGCAGAGTGGTCAAACTGAGCATTCGAGCTCTCGAGCCAAGCCAAACGGTTTGAATGCTCGGTTTGCGAGCCGAAAAAAATATTATAAAAGGTTATAAAAATAAATAAAAATAAAAAAGGTAAAATAAATATAAAATAAATATATCGTAATATTTTTTTAAATCAAAAAATATAAAAAATGGCCGTTTGATATCAAAATTGTTTCAGTTGTAGTTTCTTTATTTAGAATTCAAAAGTCCGATAACGTTTAGTGTGGTAAAATAAAATTTTTGTAATTGTAAAAAAACTTTACTCAAACCATTTGATGCCAAAGTTTTTTTTCAATGAGTTTTAACTTTGGTTAGAAATTTGAAAGATAATGATGCATTTTTTTAGAATTTGAAAACAGCTTTTGGTTGATGTCGGGCAACTTATTTGTGGCAATGGATATGCACAGCAAGAGTTTTATTGGCATTTGGTTTACGCTTTTGTCGTTCAACAGGTTTACAGGTATGATATAATCCTCCCCCTATGTGTTATAATTTTTTGCACGTTTATGGGGCTTCAATTCCCCCACCCCCAAATCTTGTTTTTTTAAATATATATTTATTGAGGTGTTTTTTGTCTGTTTGTTTTGTTTTGGCGGCCAAATTTGATAAAACCAGTTTACTTTTTGCAATACTTACTTTTACAATACTTTTTTCATCTATAGCTATGATTCTGTGGCGTCGGATGAACACACTGTGGAGTAAGAAATTGACGGCAATATACATTGTTTTCGTACTGATCTATCCAATTCTTATCATTCTCCCTTACGATCCGACTTATCCGTGCATATTTATTATGATATCGTGCCGTCCACGATTAAATGAGGAGTTAAAAACATTTTACACTAATATGTCCATCATTTCCGATATATGCACTACAGTACTATCATCCATATTTTGTCTCGCAGCTGGTTTAGCGAGTCGATGTCGCCAGAATTCAGCACTTGGCTCAAAAGTTTCCGATCGACGAAGAAATGCCGAAAACAATCTTCTCATTCAAACTTCATTTTTTGTATCTTTTTATGCATTGTTTACAATTTGTAGCACATGCATTTACTTTACCGATTTATATAAGCATAGGTTGTATGAAAGCATATTTGAATATCCGATCATATTCATAGTTTCTGTCATCCTTGAGTGGGTACAGGAATTCGCAATAATGTCTGTCATTTTACCTTTCATTCTGTGCAAATCGTGGAGACAAACACTTTTTTCATCTTTTTGCCTGACATCGTTTTTATCAAAGCCTTCGCATAATTTTTTTGCTTCAAAAATTAAACGATTGCTAAACACAATACCAATTGCATTGTATCTATGTCTGTTCTATATTCCGGTGTTGGTAATTTGTTCGGTATTATTTGTAGTTTACATAATACCGATGGACTTTATGGATTATGAATACATATTACCTGATTTGGTATCTTACTAACATTCCCGCTGTTCTCTAAACGGTTTTTCTTGTCCCCATATTTATAAAACTTTATTTTATTTTTCATAAACATTATTATTCAAAAAAATGTGTCAAAGTCTTCCATTTGGACGGGGAATGTAGCACGAGGCGACGAGGATGTCGATTTCCTCGCAGGTGGCGTCGGGGAGATAAGTCTGTGCGAAGCCGCAGTTGTTGTGCACCCATTCTCTGGCATCCGGCACGCTGAACATATCTGCGTAGTGCTTCAGAGTGTCGCAGTGCTGAGGCGAGAGGATCAGGGGACGACCGCGGCGGTCGAGAGGTGCATTGGCGATGAATGGAGGAGGTGGCTTGGGCGGGGCCACGTTGGCCGGGAAGGCACTTGGAGGGGGGACGTTGGGCGTTGCCGGCAACTGAACGGAGCGAAGCGGTTGACGGACCTGGACGTTTGGTGCAACCGAGTTAGGAATGGGTGCGGGTGCCGGAAGTTGTCGAACTGGTTGATTAACGCGACGGAAGGGAGGAATATGGACTACGGGGACCAGAGTGGCAGGACGCGCTGTCGTGGTGTAGTAGGCTTCGTCGTCATCTTCGGTAACAATGGGGTGGTGATGATTCTAAAAAAAAAATAAACTATAATACTGATAACGCATCACGTTTGACGTAAACATTTGCAACTATTCTTGACACAAAAAAATCAGGTTGCACAATACATTTTCAACTAGTGCATCAGTTTACCGGAAGAAAATGTAGCAAAACCGGTATAAAATTGAAATATCCACATATGTATATTCTAATCACAAATTGGATCAAATTGGGGGTTGAATGGAATGTATTTCGAGGTTAATGACCACGAGAGGAAATCGAGAGCAGTGAGAAAGTGAAGGCAACAGATATATATGTCCGGTTTTAAGAAATACTTTATTAGGCAGGTTTTTTTGTATAACATTTTCAAAGTTTTTATACACTTAAATTTTTGACACACTTTTTTAAAGTTTTGACGAGTTTGTAGGCCCCAATTTTTGATATTTATAAAGGACCGCGCATTAACAAATGAACCGAAACCGAATCGGATCCAATGACCGGAAACACGATTTACATGGGGTTTAGTTGAATGTTTTCCGAACAGCGTTGGGAAAAGTATAATGTCTCAAAAATAATGCTAAATAAATACACAATTTTATATTTTTAAAATTTTAAAATCATCTGAAACAAAAATAAAATTTATCTAAATTCATTTTGTTGCACAAAAAATTTTTTTAAAGATTTTTTTGTGTGAAAAAAAACCTACGTGAACAAAAACTGCTCTGGTAGTCGGAGCAGGTGTCGTTGTGGTCGCCGTCTTAGGTGTACCGACAAGGGTCACAGTCTTTCCGTAATCAATATTCGTATCAACGACAAATTTGTCCATGTACTTTGCAGCCGGGTGCTCCTCCGGAGCATCGTCACCCTCAATGAGAACACATCGATACCTCTTCGGTTTCACCGGGGGCGTTGGAGCGCCGTTGACCAGGTCTCTAAAGCCCTGAAGCCTTTGTAGCCTGGAGGACGAAGGCTGGTACGGTACAGCGATGACGACTGACAGCAAGCAGGTGAGGGTTACGACTGCCAGGTGATGCATCGTCGTTGGCAGACCACAAAAAAAGGGTTTAAAAAAGGAAAGTGGTAGTAGCCGACGGAAATCAAGAAGCACACCCAAAAAAGCAGTCGGGAGTGGTACACGGTGCGCGGTGCGCGATGCGCGACGACGTGTCGACAAGAGAAATGTGATGACCCAGATCGGAGGAAAAATGAGATAAGGTGACCACAGATGCTTGAATGAAATCCAAGTGGGTCGGTCCGATGACGCCTGCAGACTTCGTGAAAAGAGAGAAGGCAGAGTTCAGCCAACTTGAAATCAGCGAAAGTTTTTGATGGGATGATAACAAAGACTGGATATACTCCAGAAATTGGAGAGCTCTACGAGAGGGAGGGAGTGTAGAACTGGTAGTTGTTACCTAATAGTTATCTGGGATTCATCAATCAATACTAAAGGATTCATGATTCTTAAATCATTTGAAATTAACGATTATTTTATTTTCCTTTTGCGGGCATTCTTATTAGGGTGTGAACAAAGATAAAAAAAAAAAATAAACTTTGCAGTTAACACAAAAAAACGCTATAAAATAATTTTACGTACTATGTAAAAGAGAAAATTGACACAGCGCATGGAAAAACTTTCCAAAATTAAACTAAAAATTCAAAAACGGTTTTGATGTCTGTCTAAGTTTTGGCTTTCACGCCAGCATCTGTTATGATAAATTAAGAAAATCATAAAGCTTTTATACTCCAACATCTTCCCAATCGTTGTAGAAAAAGCAGTAACATTCATTTTTTTGGAACAAAAAGCTATCGAAATTAATTTCAACTCTAAATTTTAATGAAAATTCGGTTTTCAGGACGTTTTGAGTAACAAATGAATTTTCAGGCCACATGTTTTTTAATCAAAACACGTAAAAAAAATAAGAATATCTGATCCGCGATATAAACGCGGCTTTTTACGACTTTTCAAAACGACCACCACTTATTAATTTGACTTCTTTTTACAGCTGTGGAATATCCAGTTTTTACTGCGAACAAAATTTTTCGTTGTTGAGATTTCGTCTTTGAATTTAAAAATTGTTGTAACGGTTTTTTAAAATAAAATTTAATAAAATGTTAATAAATACATAGGTAAATGCAAGTAAATATACTGCGTTGTTTTCCTACATTTTAAATAAGCACCGCAAAGGGATATTTTCAATTTGCCGGCGAACTAAAAAATGGCATTGATTATCAGTTATCAAAAAAAACTGCAATCTATATGACGGTATAAACGTCTTCATCAAAAATGCTACTGATGTTTTTGAGTGCTAACAAATTTAAAGACTTGAGCTTAACGACGCCGTTGCAACGAAGGGCCGCATTCGGCGCATGATAGACAGTTGCGATGTGTAAAACATTACTACGATGTGTAAAACAAAACATTATGTAGTTCAAAATTTGGGAACAAACGATTCCCACGCTTTGAAAATCTGCAGCGCCGGCACCATGGTGTGGGAAAAAATCATGCTTTAAACACATAAGCGCCTATCTGGAAAAATACAAATGTAAACAGCGGAGTTGAATACCTGTCTGTTGCCGGCAACCTTGCCATCATCCAGAAAGAAATCATTAGTCTTTGCTACTTACTACCTACCACTTTTCTACCTTAAAGATACTCTCATTTCACGGCGCCCGCAGTCCATAAGCCCTCGATCGCGTCCGGCGTCCAGGCCAAAAAAAGGCATCATTCAAGAAACCAACACCTACTTCTCCGCCTTCGTGGTATTCCGAGGCCGAGATTGCGCGTCTGGCCAATGTTACAACTGTCGCTGAAAAACTTGATAACATTTTCAAACGAGAAATTTTCCTTCTCGGGGCTCGGATGAAAATGATGAAAATAATGCTCGAGTGTAATCAGCGTCACCAAGTCAAAAAAAAATGCTGGATCCTTTTGAAGCAGAAGAAGCTTATGGACAAGATGGTATGTTTCGTTAAAAAAGGTAACTTGGCATTCTTCTGTGTCATTATTTTCGGTCATTTTATAGCTTAAAATACTTCTCTTAAAATACTGCAAAATCATAAACTTAAGAAAATTGATTGATTGGCTTATGAAGAGGGGGGAGGGTTCAAATTTGAAGTTAGCACGGGTAAGTTTTTGCAAACTTGATTTTGGACAAAGAGCTTTAGATTCAAAAACATTTATAAAATTTATTAGTTTACGGTAATTGTAATAAAAACATTTAAAAAAAGCTCGTATGATACTGCAAAAACATAAAATAAGGATAATACAAAATTTTTAGAAGAATATTCTGGGCAAGCCACCGTGTTGGCAGAAGCGACAGGCTGATTTATCATGACACACAGATGGAACGACCGATGATGCGGGTGACCACGCCACCAACTCGATCTTGAGTTAGTCCTGCCTCATACCAGTGCTTATTCAGAAAGCTAAAAATATACAATTGAAACATCAGGCCTCAAATTAAATAAAAACTTTACCTTGCAACGACATTGTCGCACTTTTTGTCTTCCAGATCACCAAACAAGTCATCTTCAACAGCAAGTAAAAACACAACATTTCTAAACGGAGCCATATCCTTGTCCACCAGCTCGTGCAGGCAAGTCGGTGTCCAACCAGTCATTTTTTCAATTCCAGTAATGTAAACTATGGCTTTTTCATTAGGAACATTTCCAATCGCTGAACGCAAGTCGGTCGAAGTCTCGGCAAGGTCGTTGCTTTCTTTGACGGCATAAGTCACCGGTGCTAGGTTGTAGTAAGCTTTGAACAGTAACATTGCCGTGTTGGCAAGGTTTCCAACAACAACTTTATTTGATTTGTCTGATGCAAAGAGAATTGTTGGGGGAACGCGTTCTTCGAGAGATTTTGCCGCGGAGAGGAGGCGTAGCTGGAAATCCTTGTCTGAGACTTGTGACATGACATCTGCCCGGAAAAACGAGAAGGAGGTAGGTTGTGGTGAAATTGATTGAGCAGAATCATGGGGTATGATTCGGCCAATGATATTGATAAAAAATGGTGCCAGAAAGACGCCGATGAGGACTGCAAAAATTATCCAAAATGCATTGGCCAGCAAAAACGCACTTTTTGGCGTCCATTGACGCAAAGGCGCATCCTGTGCTTTGGCACAATCCGAGAACCTAAAGTAATTTTTTCGGTGCTCAAGTTTTAAACATGTGAAAACATCAACATACCCAAAATCGGAAGATGGTTTCTTGAAAAAACTCAAACAGCGGTTAATTATTTCGACGTCTTCAGCAGAAGCGTCTTTAGGCAGGTTTAGCGGGTATGGCAATTTATCCACGCATTCCTTGAGCAAATTGTAGTCGTATTTAATGTCTTGAATAAGTCTTACTATGTTATCATCATCAGAGACAGGCGTAGTGTCATTTGCCGCCATGGCCTGAAAACAATGTTTAAAATAATTGTTTAGTGAAATAGTGTGCACGCTTGTTAAACTTAAAACAAAATAATGATAAAAACAAGGAAAGTGTAATAAGCAAAAAATGGCGATATAGAGACAATATTGCGTGAACAAAGTTCCTGTGTGCACACATGTGTGTCAAGAACTGATGTGAAGTAAACGCTGAATATCGAAATCAGTAAAAAAATTGTTCTTACTTACTTATTAGCAACTTGCAAAAACAGGATGATGCAAAGAAAAGCGGAGCTCGACCGATCATGGCAGCACAAAAGTTTCTGCAAAATTCAGTGTACCAAATTGAGTGATAACGTTGAAGGGTTTAAAATCGATTTTTCGCAAAGCTATCAAAGTCCTCATCCTCCCACCAGTCGCACCAAACGTCATTTTCTATCAAATCACGAGACATACAATTTTTCGTAAATTTCGTACCATTTTCTGGTTCAAAAGCCCGAAAATTTTTCGAAACCGATGAACTAATGCCAAAATTTAATTTTTGCATTTTTGTTGTTAAAAACATTATTCACAAGCATTTACACGTTTATAATAATTCGCTGGTCTATGTTACCACAACATGTCATTGAAAAAGGCACATCATTACATAAAATAACAAGAAAACATTCGAAGTAAAAAAATTGCCAAAGTAAAGCAGGTCATTAAGGCTACCGTAATGACAGATGTGTTCTGGATTCAGTCGTGTCCAGCAGGTACTAGGATACGCAGAGCACGCGACCGATGATCCGGGTGACAACGCCGCCAATTCGATCTTCGGTTAGTCCAGCTGATAGCCAGCGTTCTTTCAGGACACTGAAAAAAATTAAAAGAAAATTTTTTAAAGATTGTTTTTCAGAACACCCTAAAAAATTTAATTAATTTTCCCAAATCGCACCTCGCAACTGCTTTGTCGCATTTCCTGTTTTCCAGAGCGCCGAATGAGTCATCTTCGACCGTCAGCAGAAACACGACCTTCTTGAACGGTGCCAGATCCTTGTCAGTCAACTCCTGCAGGCTGATTGGCGTCCATCCGGTCATTTTTTCGATCCCAGTGATCCAGACGACCGCTCTCTCGCCCCGAGCATTTTCAATCGCCTCCCGCAAGGCGTATGACGTCTGAGCAAGATCGTCGCTTTCTTTGACGACAAAAGTCACCGGCGCCAGGTTGTAGTGAGCCCCGAAGAGGCTAATCACGGTGTCGGCGAGTTTTCCAACGACATCTCGTTTCGATTTGTCAGAAGCGAAGAGCATCGTCGGTGGAACGCGTTCTTCGAGGGATTTTGCAGCAGAGAGAAGGTGAAGTTGAATCTCCTTGCCTGAGACTTGGGACATGACGTCGGATCGGAAGGAAGAGTATGGAGTTGGTCGGGGTGGGGATGATTGACCAAAGATGCCGGAGAAGAAGGATATCAGCACAGAGATCACGAAAACAAATAATGCCCAGGTGATAGTTTGTTTTAAAAATCTGAAAAAAATAAAAATATGAAGTATTCCAGAATACATAAAAACTCGCCCAAAGTAGCTGGATCCCGAAAAAAATAACCTAGTGTCGGCACAAAAGACGTAAAATTCTGTAAAAAAGATATAAAATTAAAACACTAAACCAGTAAAAAACTAACTTAAAAAAATTGAAAAAGAAAATGTCCAGTTGTCAAAACAATTTTTAGCCAAAATAATTTCAACTCACCGTTCTTGATGATATCCAAAAAACTCAAGTTATCGTTTATACGGTCTGAGTCAAAGGAAACAAAACCACCTGTAGAATTCAGTGTTCCGGATTGGCCGATACTTTCATCTGATGAGTAATCCTCGTCCTCTTCCTGCACCTCTTCGGAGCGGTTTATGGGAATGAATTCGCCACTGTGATCCGGATAAATCCGAGTGTTGGTACCAGAAGGCTTAACAGGTGACTTGTTTCTTTTACCCGGTGTCATGTATCTTAAAATTTATCGCGATTGTTAACTTTTTAACCAAAATATTAAAAAACAAATTAAAATTTTTTTGTATAAAAATTGAAACATTCGATGGTAAAAAACTTAATTTTATAGCAAAAAACAAAAACGCTTCCCAAAAAAAGCCTTTCGATAATAAAAATCCGTATCGAACAGACAATCCAAATCCAGCCAATCAGTCATCTGTCAAACGTCCCCTTTATAACATTAACAACCAAAGCGAGAACCACTGAGTTCTTTCAAAAAACTTAGCAAGGTGCAACGCCGCACTTATCTGGGGTGGGGGGGGAGGGGGATGTCTCGGTCATCTGCCGTGCCGCTCCGTAGGGCACAGGAGGGGGGAGGGAAGCAAGGCGCTCCTGGGCAAGTATGCACTGGGCTTAAAAAACAATAAAAAATCAAGGTGAAAAAAGGTAGAGGAAATGTAAAAACAATTCAAATTCAAAAAAAAGAAGGAGATGAAAAAACCAAGAATGAACGTTTTTTTTGTTTGTTGCAGCAAGTTTTAGACGTGAGGAACAGGCTTCGGTCCACCGGAGACGCCGCGTCCACCTCGGTAGGGGCCCCGACCGCCCCGGGAGCCGCCGCGTCGATTCGGGTATCCGCCGCCTCGGCCTCGGTAGCCGCCGCTCAGCTCCTTCGGCACCTCGCCGGTTTCGACGCTCTTCGACGTGCCATTCGTCGTCACTCCCTCGCTTGTTCCGTTGACCGGTGACGTAACCCGGCTGCCATCTGCATTCGACGACTGATCGTCGTGTTCGATGGCTGTGCCGTTGTTGGCAGCGCCACGGTTGCCTCGGTACCTGTTGACACGGGTTCCGGGATTACCGGAGTTTCCGTTGTCGTTTTGGGGTCCCGATTGGTGGTAGTTAAAGCCATTCTGACGGGGTGGACCGCCACCGGTAACAGCTCGTGCGTCGGAGCGATGATCTGTGCCGTTGAAGCCACGACTGCCACCGCGGTAGCTGGATGACTGGTAGTGGCCACGGAAGGAACGACCGTAGTCGAAGGCGGGGGAGTAGAGTTTGCGCTGCGTTTCATCGATGTTCTCACGGATGGTTTCCATTTCCTTGACGTGCTTGAGATGGATATCGATGAGCATGTGGGCTACTGAGATGGCTTCTTTCGTTCCCGTAAATTGAAAGTCGACTGCTTCGCTCTGAAAAAAAATAAGATAATTTCTGAAAAATACGTAACAAAGTAAAAAATTTCGTTTCCGAGATAAATTTTGGTTTCTAGAGTGACATTTGGAAAGTATAAATAACTCACCGTTTCTGAGGCATTGTCACCGATGGAAACCCGCACTACTCCAGACTTGTCGACGATATCTTGAATCTTTTGACCCGATTTGCCGATGATTTTGCCAACCATGTCTGTGGGAACAGGTACGCTCTCCGACATGTATTCCAGCATGCCACGCGCTTGATCCGCGGCTTCCTGAGTGTCAGCAACAACCTGCAACTCGCATATTTGTTTTCAAATTGCGCTTGTTCATAAAAACCAACCTTGAAGTAGCAAACTTGCTTGTCGGGATCACGTTCTTCGTCTGTGTCGATGAGGACGACGCCCTTGATCTCGCGGGCATCCTTGATGTTGCGACCCTCCGATCCGATAGCCAGGCCCATGAGATCGCGAGCAACTGTGAATTCGACGACGCTCTTTCCACCGACAAGCGATTTCTCCAGCTTTTTGCTGACCTCATCGTACTTCTGGAGGAGGTTTACCTTCTGACTTGACATGTTGATCAACACGTCGCTGATAACCTCGACTCGGTGGACAATCTTGGCATCCAGGCCCTAAATAGAAAAAAAATCGTAATACAAAAAAAAATCGAAAAAACATACAAAAACGCTTATGGTATTTTCAGTCGGATCCGGTTGCGCGAGAGTGTGCTTGATGTCGCCCATGATCGTCTGACACGTCTCAGCCCTGTAGTTTACAAGATGAGCAGGCACGGTGATAGTGACCTTCTTGATGGAATCAGCGGTAAGCGGTTGGGCTTTGTCGATTGCACGGAGCTTGCTAAACTCGATGACATCGTTGGTCGGGGGACCCTCAAGGGTTTCGACGACGGCAAATGTAGCCTAAAATAAAAAGAACGGTGTTTTGGTATTATAATATTTTTTTGAAGTATGAAAACCATAAAATTTAAGTTCATAAGGGAGGGGATAAAATATTGCACTTTTCAAAGCCAAAATATGTCTGAAGGCTTAAAAAACGACCAAGAAACACAAGCCTATACTTAAATCGTATAAATCAATCCCTGAGCCAGTGGAAAGCTACCCCTAAAGTCAATAAAAGTAAAACCGCCCAAAAAACTATCTAGCAGTAAAAAATCGTAAAATCAATGATTCACTACCATTTTTGGCTAAAAATCAGGTTCAATGTTGCGGAAATTTAAAAAAAAGACAAACACTAAAAAAATTAATGCTTATCGACCGCAACGTTAAATTTCGCCTTTTAGCATGAATTTTCACGAAAAGGCCTAAAAACTGACCTTGATATCCCGAATCTTAGCTTTTTGGTAACCTTCGTTTCCACTCGGCTTCTGGGTGATGAGAGCGTCCACAACATCACCGGAAGAGTACTTCGGAGCAGGAGACGCCCTGGGCGACGCTGTCACCTCGTCAGGCCGCGTGAAACGGCAGTCAGCAAGATCGTGCCATTCGGGAGCCGACGAATGCGCGAGTTTGAGCAAGACACGGTCATCGCGGTACTCGGCAACCACCGCAGGATAGTAAACGCCACTGGGATCGCGAAATTCGACTTCCATGGTCTGAAAAAAAAGGTAAAATGAAGGCCGTGAAGTGTACAAAAATAATGAAATGAACTGGGAAACAAAAAAAAACAAATATAACGACGACGACACGCGCTTTCAATAGACACACGATTGAGGGAGGGCGGGTACGACCTCCGCTATCATCCACGTTCTCGTCGTCGTCGTCGTTCTTCGCTGTATCGCAAAGCAAGGAGTGCATATAAGCAGCAGATGATGATAACGGAGCAAAGCGAAGTCCGGCGAACCCAAGCGATAAAGGTGATTCCAGATGCTAAGGACAAAATCAAAAAATGTGAAAAAAACGAACGCGGGAGAAAAGGACGCAAAAAATGGGAAAACAAACGCCGGGGAAAAAGGAGTGGGCAGTCAATTTTTTGCCCTCACTACA
This sequence comes from Turbatrix aceti, assembly GCA_963969345.1. Lineage (NCBI taxonomy): Eukaryota > Metazoa > Nematoda > Chromadorea > Rhabditida > Panagrolaimidae > Turbatrix > Turbatrix aceti. The sequence continues at coordinate 583,087 of OZ017768.1, read as the reverse complement.
ACAACACAGCAGTCAATGGCAAGAAAACACAAAAAGAGACGAGGCTTTATGAAAAACGCAGCATTGCGGTGTCGAAGAGGACACTTTGCCAAAGCAACTTTGAAAAGTCCTTTCGAGAGTGTTCATTTGGGTGCGACCGCAGTGCGCGCACGCGACTCAAATTTCTATGGATCCTCGGTCGAAAATGGTTGGATGTAGTATTTACGACATATTTTTTGTGTTGTCGTTTTTGTCCAAATGGTGTTGCTTTGTAACAAATGATGACAACCATGTGCTTTTTGATTAATACGATAGTTTTTGGGTAAATTGAAACCGTTGGACAATTTTTTCTTCTGGCACGTTTTTTTCACGTAAATTATATGCAAATTTGGCTATCTTTGTTTTGGCATGCCATAGAGAATTTCGCGTTGCATTCATGTTCTATTGTGCAACGCAACTTGAAAAGGGATGAGCGCTTTTGACTTGACCGATGTATCGGCAGCCGACTGTGAGATGGTCAAATCCAGCGTACGAAACGTCATCAAACAATGTATGGACGAGCGAAATAGTTACATAATCATGACGTCCCTGTGCATTGATTTTCACTCGGGAATCGTCTTTTCTTCGAAGGATTACAATTACCGTTCGCCACTAGTTACGATCGATGCCATTCCCGAACGAGAAGCTGCGAATGAAGATGAATCGACATCGAGTGACTCGGAGGAAGAATTATCACAGAGAGAATCAAAGCTTGTGGGAGGTAGCGGCAGTAACGGTGGCGGTGCTGGTCGACAGATGGCGGGAGCAGACGATGGATTCATATCGACGAGTTCTTCTAATTCTGCCATGGGATTTGGGGGTCTTCCGGTGTTTCGAGCTGGCCTGGATTATCCGTTCTTGAAGGCTTCCCATCGGGAGCTGCCAACTTCCTATCCGGATCTCGCGGTTTATGAATTCGCATTAGAACACTCCAAGCTAAGATCCAAGTCCGTCGATGTCAGACACGTCGAGCAGCAAGTAGGGTTACGATACTTCTGCATCCATAAACTGGCTTTTTTAGGAACGTGAAGTTCTCTACGCCCGGGCAGATGCTATCGTCGACTGGATCAATAAAGGACAGAAGGCTCTAGAGAAAAACGACCAATCCATCACTATCGAGTATATCGAAGAGGTTTGTTTTCCTAAAAAAGTGGTTCCACGGAAAAGTGCGCACGCACTTTCGTGTCGGGAACCTTTGTGCATTTTGCTTCTCGTTCAAAGCCCTTTTTCCAGGGTGATCGTTCCCGTGGTGCTTCAAGATCGTCATCAACGGCGACAGCCGTTCTTGCGAACCCAATAGTCGTCGACGGTGATACCTTCTACGATGACGTCACGCAAGAAGGCTCGTCGCCAACCGTTACGCGATCACCCGAAAAACCTCCCTGGAAGGACCTGTCCAATGAAAAAAGTTCTTCTTCCGAAGAAACCTTTTACGACGAAGCTAACCGAAAAGTCAAAGTGCCAAAGAAGACCTCTGCTGAAAATACCAAGTCGTCGTCGAAGGAGACTTTCTACGATGAAACCACCAAGCAGACAATCGTAATGTCCAAAGAGAAAACTTCGTCGGCTGAAGACACGGAGGGTCTTAAGAAACTGTCAGGGGAAAAGCCTTCGTCGGCTGAGGATACGTTTCACGACGATTTTCTTAAACAATTAAAAGGCGAAGCGGGCTCTCGAGAGGAAGTTCCGAAGAAGCAGTCGTCCGCCGAACAATCTGCTCCTCCCAAGGAAGCTCCCAAAAAGGCTTCGGCCGAGGAGGCCTTCTACGACGAAGCTAACCAAAAAGTCAAAGTGCCAAAGAAATCCTCTGCTGAAGATACCAAGTCGTCGTCGAAGGAGACTTTCTACGATGAAACCACCAAGCAGGCAATCGTAATGTCCAAAGAGAAAGTACCGTCGGCTGAAGATGATTTTCACGATGACCCCACTCAGAAATCGTCTCAGGTATCGGTTCCATCGACAAATCTGATTCCGATTGAATCGACACAGGAATCCGCCAAGGATCCTCCAAAGAAGCTCTCCAATGAAAAAAGTTCTTCCGAAGAAACTTTTTACGACGAAGCCAACCGAAAAGTCAAAGTGCCAAAGAAATCCTCTGCTGAGAATACTAAGTCCTCATCGAAGGAGACTTTCTACGATGAGACCACCAAGCAGAGTGTTGTGGTGCCTAAGGAAAAGACACCGTCTGCTGAAGAAGATTTTCACGATGACCCCACTCAGAAATCGTCTCAGGTATCGGTACCCTCGACGAATCTGATTCCGATTGAATCGACTCAGGAATCCACCAAGTCTCCTCCGAAAAAGCTCTCGAAAGAGACCTTCTACGATGAGACCACCCAGCAGAGTGTTGTGGTGCCTAAGGAAAAGACGCCGTCGGCTGAAGAAGAATTTCATGATGACCCCACTCAGAAATCGTCTCAGGTATCGGTACCCTCGACGAATCTGATTCCGATTGAATCGCATCAGGAGTCTGAGTCCTCAATCGTCCAACAAAAAATTATCGAAGAAGCCCCGCCCGCCCCGGATGTTATCTACGACGAACACCCCCAGAAATCGTTTTCTCCTTCTGCAACTTCTCTGGATACCGGAAAGCAGCTTCCAGTTGACACGACCCAGGATGACATCAAATCTCCCGTACTTGACGGCGCACTGCCTACCCACGAAACGGCTCCGGCACCCCCTTTACCCTCCGGCAAGACGACCGCCGACGTCGAAGTCGGCACTTCGTGCGCGCTCGATCAGGAAGGCTTTTTCGCGCAGGGACCCGTCGGCGGCGTATGGGAAAAAGTCGCAGCCAACGGCAAAGTCACCAAGAGCATTCAGTGTGGAGGCAATTTTACTGTTTGAGCTGGACAATAAATTTTTTCATGAAAATTTTGTTTCGTATAATTTTAACAAAGTTTAGCAACACAAAAATGACGGCTGACCGTTCTTTTTGAGTCGCCGGCCGTTGTTGTCGACGTACTCCGCGGTGCTCAGGCGACGAGTTTCGGTGTCCCGCAGGTAGATCGGTACCCCGTACTGTCCGTCGTCTTCGTAACGAATTATTTGTTCTGTCAGGTAGTGAACAGATTCCTTGATTTGAATGTCTGATTTTGCGGATACCTTGAAGTATGTTTTGAAGCCATTTTTGTCGACTGTTGATGCCAGCTCATCGTCTGTGATGGTGGATTCAAGATCGCACTGGAAATTTTGATGACTGTTAAACAACGGATTTTTTATGCGTAAAAACATTTTTTTACAAAGATTACAAAAAATTGTGATTTTTTGCAAACAAAAACATTTTGAAAGTTTCTTCTTTCAGTGCTGTAAAAATAATAAAAGCATTTTTTTTGAAATTAAGCATACCTTGTTAGAAAGCAGCACAGCGGGAACCGGACGCCCATTGGCTAGGCAAACTTTGTTGTCCAAATCCGCCTTCCATCGAAGCGCCCCCTCGAGCGTGGCTTTGCGTGTACTGTCCACCAGGATGAGGGCCCCGTGGGCGTCTTTGTAGTACACTCGTGTCATGTTTCCAAACCGATCTTGTCCTGAACAAAAATTGCATCAATAACATTTTTCTCTTTTTTTGATCGTTTTGTTATAAATCCAGATTGATTACCGGATTCTCCTCATCTTTGTTCCTCCTCTTCATGGTCTTTGTTCCTGACAATTTTTGGATACATTGACTGTGAAAGATGATTTCGGATAAGTAACAATATTATAGAATGACTAGTTCGTTGGTTGGCTGGATATGACATCTGTCTTCCTATTTCACAGTTTCTTTTTCACAGTCTTTGTTCTTTTATCCAATCGTAAACCTGATGAAGACGCGCCTACATAACGGACGGTTGTATGATTATTGTTTCAATTTATGTTTAATTGGTGCAAGACACTGAATTTTTTTGTATAAAAAAAAGTTACGATCTTTTTTTTGTACAAATGTCTTTTTTTGGTTCGTCAGTTGTCCACCCATAACAAACCTCAAATACCTTTTTTAACTCTTGGTAAGATGGTTTTATACTCAAAAACCAGTTTCAGGTGGGAAAAAAAATGGTGAGACCAATTTTTGATACCTAGGAATTCAACTACAAGTTTTTTTTATTATAAATAAATGAATGGGGACCGGGTTGTATTTGGATTTGCGATCGAAAAAAATTGAGAGTTATCAAAAAACAATTTTTTTGGCCAAAAAAATTGTTGTGTCGTAACTTGGGCTGCTACATTCGTTTTTGTCAAAATTGCTGCTCTTATCCTCCTTTTGTTTTGTACTTTGGTGCCTAAACTTACGAGATAAGGAAATACGAAGGTAGTTCTTGTCTATTGTTTGACCGTTCCCCTCTGGTGCATACCAAAGCCGATAGCTGTGCAAATCTCGATGGATGTGTAAAATCCTCAATTGACCAATCCTCCCTGTGATCCAACGATCTAACGCGCGCAGATCAAATTGGCTGCAAAAATCGTCTTCACAATAAAATGTTATGTTACAACCCTAACATCCGTGAAATACAATGAATCTGAAAATAAAAAATCTTACTGTCAAGATTTATGCAATTCAACGCGCTCTAGTTTTAGTGAGTGTCTTGTTGCGCTATTGTTTTGTCAGATTGTGACTTTCTTGACTCTTGTCGGACAAATAACACCTATCTACAATATCTTTATCCTGGCGGCTTTGACGAGAGTTGTGTCACTTGGGCTCCGGTCAGGCTGAGGGCTCTTGTGGCCGAATCTTTTTTTTTCACACACACACGCACTCAAAACACGCAAGTATCCACATCACGTCAAAAAAACACACAAGGCGTACGCATTTGTTTATTTGTCACACGTCAAGTCGTAGTCCGATACCTACCGAACGGCTGGTAAGTGGACAAACAAGTTTTGCTAGCTTGTATTTATTTACTATCCATCTGACCGAGATTGAATTGGGGACGATCGAAAATTTGGCCAATGGTTACTTGAAAAGAATTATAGTTATATTTTTTGTAATTGTGTTTTTTTTTTGTTTTTTTTATTCGGTTGAGCGAATACATATTTTTCTGAACTTTGGAATAATTTTTATGACAAACTGA
>OZ017768.1:565617-577821 GCA_963969345.1 Turbatrix aceti | reverse complement strand
CAGTATTATACATATTCCGAGATTTTTTATTTTAACGCACTTTTTTATGTCAGATGTGACCCTTTTTTCACCTGATAACTAATTACATTCATTTTTATCTTGTGCTGTTCAGAAATAGTGTTTATTAGTAACTACTACCTCAACTAACGTACTAAGTTGTACTATAACTGCAGTTATAGTACAACTTAGTATAGTACAACTTATCTATCAACTGTACTTGATAGATGTGTGCTCCTGTCGCGGGACAACATCAAGTATCATCCAAGTGGTAGTTGTTGGGAGGGGACATCTCTGTATACGTCTGACGATATAAATTTTTTATTGTCGTTTTTGACAGTGTAAGAAAAAAATCATTGGACAACTATGTTTGATCGAATTGCATTGGGAAAGGCGCTCGGCCCATTGCACTTCACTTGCACCAACAAACTTTTCTTTGGTTGTAACAAAAGACTGCATCTACCTTTTTTTCCGTCGTTGAACGTAAAAAAATAACTGTTTGGATAATCTGCATGTACTGGCTACTACTACATGGGGGCGACATCAGTTTTTTTTGTCAAAGAAAAACATTTGCAGGCAAAAAAATTTATGGTAATAAAACGCATTTGCGTACTATTTCAAGTCACCCAACCTCAAAATGATCGAAGAGCAAACCCCACGATTAGAAAAAGTCGCATTTGATTTGACACTTCATTTTAACGAGGGTTTGATCTAGACCTCCTATGTCTCCCTCTTTCTGTCTTGTCCTTTGACGTGGACACAAAACACCCAGAAATAAGAAGGGAAAAAAGTGGTTGAATGACATGTTTTTATCCCATCCCCATAATTTTATCCCTTTTCCCATACTAATAATTGGTTGTAATTTTTTTGCGTTTTGTTTTCGCGCAAATAAATACATACATATTCAATGTGAGACTTATGTAACAGTATTTTTTTATCTTGTTGCAATAAAGGACGTCAACTTTCTATTTCTAAGTTTTCAAAAATTCACTTTTTTGGATCGTTTTTTTGGATCAACAAATCTGATTTTGAAAAATTTTTTTAAGTTTTCAAGCATTGCTTCAGTTTCCATAAAAAGCGGGGGGGAAAGAAAGAAAGTGAAAGCCTAGGGACAAATAACGAATAAATGTTCGTAAGTTTGATGGTCAATTAAATCAAGTCATCAAATGTTCATCGTGCGTACTAAATATGTATCTCTACATTAATGATGTTTTTGGCGGGAGTTAGCTTAAGTTATTGAAGGGTGTTATGAACGCTACAAGGGAGAATTAAACTTTTTGCAAACGGAGGATTGGAGAAAAGGAAAAATTTATTGATTTGTGGAATTCGGATTTCAGTTTATCTAGTCGAGATCGACTGTCGGCGGGCAAAAAATTTATATCAATTTATTAACGGCATCTTTGATTTCCTACGTTCTTAATACCATGTTTCCAAAAAACACCCGTGCAACATAGGCTCTCAAAACAGCTAAAATTAGGAGGCACCTTGACATGGTTAAAAAACAGTTTGGAATAAACAAAGTTTTTTTTTCGTTTATTCAAAAAAAGCATGACACTCAATTATCCCATCCCATCGCGCAAGCATGTGAACGAGTGAATGACCTTGAACCGAGATGACTTGCCCATTGACTCTTTTTTGTCCTCAACGAAGTAACAATAATATGTACATAATTTGACACGCAGTTTTGATCCCAAGTCCTCATTCTCGCAGGCTCGTATTGTTGTGCTCATGGATGAATGATGATCTGCGTCTCCTACTTGATCGGTCGTAGCTTGCTGCTCACTTTTGTCATTGTTGTCTTCGTATTTGAATTTCTCTCTCTTTTTGTCCTACAGTTTTTTTCCAGACACCGTGCCCGTTGAGGTGCAAAAAAAGGTGTGAGATGGTCAAAAGTGGCTTTTCATTTGGATGCAATTTTTGAATTTGTTTGGTTTGTATATTTGGTTTGATGACATGAATTGTTGACGTTGATGATCGCAATCGTCAAATAAAAAGCAAACGAGCAGATTGTTGATCTGCTTTATTGCATACTACATACTATGCCAGATATAATTTTGTTTGCAGTTTATTTGCAGACTTTGCTTTTCTGGATTAATCTTCTTCAAACTATTTTGTTCAATTTGAACTTTTTCGATTGTTCTTAGGCTTGTTTTGCACGATTTTTGGTGCAGAAAAATGATTTTTTGTTAAAAATCCTGTCTGCATTTTTTAAAGACACAACAAATTGTATAAATACTATCTCGACAGAAGCTTCCTTTTTAAAGTTCGCGTATAATTTCATCGTAACTCCCATATTTTGTTTTTTATACTTTTCACTTACATATTTTTTTCAGTTTATTTTTTTCTGAATTAACTGAAAAACTGTTTATTAACTCCAACCCAATGTACTGAAATCAAAGTTATATAAATCCGTCAACCTTCCTTAACCACCAAATCCGTTACAAAAAGTTTAATTCCCACTTGTAGCATTCATAGCACCATAGACTTGCGCTAACTCCCTCCAAATACGCTTCACAATGCATCGTCATTTATGTAGAGCTTGCTAAATTACGAATGACGATGAGCGTTGTGTGATTTGATGATTTGATTCAAGTCGAACGAACTTTTTTTCATTTTTGTCCCCGGGATTTTTCACCTCCCATGGCCATCTCATTCCGTCTACCTCCTCGTTTCAGATGGTGGGGGAGGTGGATTATCTCATTCTGTTAGTATTCATACATGCATTCACCTGGGGCAGGGGGGGCTGTTTTCTATCAAGTCCTAGCTGAATAAAAAAAGACAGATAGGATGTGAGAGGACGACAAAAAAGTGGATTAACATAGAATCACAACAACAGTTTGCTTACAACCAGGCCAAAAATCTGTATTGTATTGTTTCTGACATTTTGTTCTTTTTCCTTCCCAAAAAGGTGTGAAATATCCACTGGTCAGATCTTGCGTGTTCTTAACCCCACAGGCGCGCGGGCAGTTAGAGACGCAAACCGTCAAACCAAACTCTTTCTTGTGTCCTATACGGATGGTCGCTTTTTGCTTTCTCTCCCGACGACAACATTTTGACAGGGTTTAGGGAATTCCCTCTGTCTAAGCTTTTGAACCCTTTGAACGCCTCGCGACACGTTTTGTCGCGTCAAATTTGCAAAAGTAATAATCTCCGGTTCTTTGGTTGTTGCGTGAAGGAAATCTTAGTTTTTGTATTTTATTTGGCGATACCAGAGAGACAAAAATGTTTACAGCGCTCCTTTGTGTTGGTCACCTCCGTGGATACTTGTAGACCACCCCCGCTGATACAATAATTTTTTGTTTATAATTTACGTCTTCTTGCTGACCGATGATCACTCAGAGTGTAACTCAGGAGAAAACAAAGTTTTCCCATGCTTCCACGTTCTTATTCCCTCTCCAGATTTCAAGTCCTCAAAGTTTTGATACTTATCCCTCCATCCACGCTCGTTAATTAGTTTGATGGGGCGTTTGGAGATGCTTCAGAATCACACATGGCGACACACTGTCTATGACCTTGTACGGAGCAAGAACGACTACGGACAATTTGAAAACGTGTTTGTAATTCGTAATTCGCACTCGCGACGCGCGAGGGAGGAGACTTTACCTGGAGTCACTGAATGAGGACCCAGGGGTGGTACCTGCTTGCTTGCTCGCTGGCTGAATTTTCAAGCGGAGGCGCAGACACGCGCCAATGCTACGAGATCAAAGAAAAGGACAATTGGCTTGAACTCGGCCGAGTATGACCACCCAACGAGCAACAATCAACAGTGGGGGAGTTTTTGCACCGTTATGTGTATAAATTGACACTAACCGGTGTCAGTATACATACATTGGTGGTTGTTGAGGGTAATATTTGTTGTTTTTTTGAGAATCAATTGTCAAAATTTGAAAATCTCTATAGGTTGAGGTTGTTTTTTTATTGTTTTTTGAGCGCGTTGTTTTTTTAAATATAAAGCGTTTTTTTGTTATTTTACCATATATCGTTATGCTGCCATTTTTGAGCTACGGTTTATTTTTTGATTCAGACCCTTTGAATAATGTCTACCGTGGATCACACCGGATGTCCGGAATTCAGTATTTGCCTGCATTTACCTCGACCACCACTCTTTTCTTGACCATGCGTGCATATTTGCGAGTTTGAATTGCGGATAAATAAACAAATCAACAAGTCAACAAGTTGTACTAATAAACGTGCTATTGTACAGGTAAACCATTCACTTATCCACACCTCCATACAGGAACGCATTCCGGAAGAACAACAGTAAACACTTGCACCCCTCTACATTTTCCATCCTTCCTTTCAAGGAACTAACGCATTTTTAAAATCCTTTAGCCTTATGATCGTCAGAAATCCAGCCTATGTCTGCAGCTGCACCGTCACTCTATAGCTGCCAGTTGCAAACATGCAATTTGGCACTTATAACGTTGGGGTTAACTACCCTGGCGTTGACGTTGACACAGTTCTCACGGATAGCCCTAGATAACTATCGTGACATTGATATCCGTCTTTTTTCTGTATTACACATTGTTACCGGTTCAATGGGTGTATATTGTATCTTCAAAAATCATGGCAGTATTGTTGCTAAGACTATGTATACGTTATCTATTATTTTTGCCATTTCTAGTGCTATCTTTTACGGGTTGACTACTTATCGAGTGAGTTTTTTGACCATTTATGCATTCCCTTTCGATTAAGTGCACGCAAAAAAATCATTTGCATTACCAAACGACATCTTATCACAAGGCCTACCTATCACAGTGCCTTCTCACTTAATGATTATTTTTCAGATCGTTGGTGCTTATCACCAACTAATTAGCCTCAAAAACGTTCAAGGCTTTGAGCAGGAATATGGACGAGATTTGGAAAATCAAATTGGTAAAATCACAGTCAGCGGCGTTATCGTTGTGATATCGGTTTTGACAGCTTTTGTATCCATGATCGCAGTCTTGCTTCTCGATAAGCTAGTCATTGTCGACGATAAGCCTTCGTGGTTATCCATTGAGCAGGATCAAGAACTCAAGTACAACATCAATCAGTTAACCACAGTCGCGGCTGCCAAGTTGCTACTTGGCTTCGGTACTTTGGCTCTGGCAGTTTTTCTTGAATACGAGCATGAGCTAATTAGTGGTCGTGATAACTACATCAAAATTGCCCTAGATCACATTGCTGCTTTCTTGACGATAGCTAGTGCGATTCAGGATTTTTATGCCGTCTTTGGCAAAGCTCAAGGGATTCTGAATTTAAAAGTCAGCATTGCGTTATCCGTGGTGGCGTCTGTCTGGGCGCTGAAGTCGATTGATAACGGAATGCTACCGTATTATGCTAATGACATACGGTATTACAGGACCGTTAACAACCTCAATGGTAGCCCCGGGATAATCAATACTAATTAATTAATTTGTTGATTTCAGAACCAAACTTGAGCAACTCAGAAGGCCCGAAATACATTGTTGTGATCATCCACGGGGTTTTACTAGGGCTCTTTCCACTACTTTTCTTACTGAACATCTGCACTGCCATCTTGGCAAGTTGCTGTGTAAAGCAGGACGCCCTCAGCTACGAGCAAGCTCAGACAAAGGCATTGGCGCTTCAGTCCAGTTTTCTAGGCGCTTTGCACGTTATCTGGGCCATCTGCTGCGTGATCCTGGTCTTCATTGGTCTTGCTGATGCGCCGTGGAATGGAGACTACATTGGAGGAGACATGTTGTGGCTCGCAGCACTGTTCTTCGCTACAGGAGTCATTAGTACAAATAATTATCAGTAAGTGACTTTGAAATTTAGGGTTCAACTTTTATAATTTTTTTAGCACGCTGCTAAGCACTCGTTTTGTCCTAAATACCGTAACCTTCGGTTTGTGTATAGAAAAAGCAATCGTATCTTGTAACCTCGTCTACCAGGCTGCTTGCAACCCGGATTACCAGCAACAGGGCGGTGACGTCTTTGTCGGAAGGCTCATCCTTCAGGTCTGCCAGTTGACTGTTTTGGTATTCGAGACGCTGACCTCTGTGACCGGTGTCATTATCAATGGCCGGGCGCTGATTCGAACATCCAATCTGCCAACTCCCATGGGATCTAGCCATCTCCAGATTATCCTAGCCTTTGGCTTCCTGACCTACGGAATCGTGTTTTCCGCTACGTATATCATTTTTGAAATTGGTAGATGGAAGTTCACCGAAGTGCCTCTAGAAATTCCATTTTACCGCCTTGCAAATGGTCCCCTGTTTTTTGTGGTTTTTGTTGTTCAACTTATCACTCCGATTTTTCCACGCCTTGCAACTCCGGCTATTATTATACAGATCATCGCGGCGGCAAATGCCTTCTTCGTTCTGGCAAGTACGTCGACCAATGTCTTCTACCTTCACATCCTCCTCAAATCAGACGATATCCTGCAAAACCAATCAAGTCAACAGACATTCTTGGAAGTAGCATGTATCCTGGCAGTTTGTTGTACCATAATGTGCATTGTAGCCATGATTTCTGGAGTCATGTCTGCTCTACGGTTTTCGTACCTAATTCACCACAAAAGCACAAACACAGTGGGCAGTTCGAATGATTCAACTACTATAACGCCCCTTGAAGACTCCTTCAACATCGCGGCAGCCTCACCTTTCCAGTTTCAACCCATGGAAGAGCAGACCGTGAGCTGGTCTTCAGATGACAATCCATTCTACTTCCAGTCGTCCAAGAGATACTACGGTCAGCCGTATAGCGTGGATTACAGTAATTACGGTAACTACGGCATGCGAAGATACATACCCCACAGCGAAGGAGCGTCCAGTGAAGTCGAACGCAGACCTTCTACTTCCTACCTCAGACGCAGCGATTATTAAAGATGGTTACACACACACACCTGATATGAAAACCTTGTCATTGTACACAAATTAATTTTGTCCCGTTTGTTCAAATTACAAAAATGAGTTTTTAAATAAACGAACCTGAGATATCCCAGAATTGAAGGCGAATTAGACGATCATCATCCCATTTGACGACAGAAGTGGCAAAATCAACACCGATCTAAAACAAATTTCAAACAAGTATATATCATTGTAGCTGCGGATCGGGCCCAGGGATGGGTGAACACTTGTTTTTTTTGTTCATGAACAAACATGAACATTTTGTCAATTTTGTTCACAAGTATGAACAAACGTGAACACTTTCAATCGTGTTCACGAACAAACGTGAACAAACACAATGAACAAATTATAAAGGCTAAACTTCATTTTTATCCTTTATTTTTGACAGTACAATCAAAAATGAAATCAAAAATTACTATTATTTAGAACTTAAACTTGTTGGCAAAAACAAACATTAATCCGCTTAGTTTCTCATAACAGAGACGGTTGCGCAAAGCAGTAATGTTGGCAGCCACCGAGAAAAAGTGGATCATTTTGTTCGTTTTTTTCTGTTCGAAAAATTTAGTCGTGTTCATGAACAAACATGAACATAGCCACAATGTTCACAATCAGCGCCACGGAATGCCTGCAACATGCGAGCGCGCGCCAACGTGCTTGCCTCTCTGCCCTGCGGGTGCGTCGCATTTTTTTCTTAGGCATTTTCATTGTTTCTGTGTTATTCCTGGTGATTCACCGCATTTTTGCGAGCAGACTGATGTCTTTGCCGAAAAAAATATTCATTTTGGGCTGAGTTGCAAGCGTCCAAAAATCGCTTTTTTTGCAACACGGTCATGGTCATAACATTTAAGATACTCATGAAATTGACTTCAAATTTTTTTTGTAGATGCAACATGGTATCAAGAATGTATAGCAAAAAAAAATCAATAGAAAAGTTCATATGTTGGATAAAAATCGAGGATAACTGATATCCCTTGTAAAAATGTGCGCACGCACCCTGCGCCGACACGGAAAGCTAGAAATTGTCGTTGTGAGAGCACTCATATTGCTGATTGAAGAGAATCCGCGCGCACATTTTTATAAGGGATATCAGTTATCCTCGATTTTTATCCAACATATGAACTTTTCTTTTGATTTTTGTTTTGCTATACATTCTTGATACCATGCTGCATCTACATAAAAAATTTGAAGTAAACTTCATGAGTATCTCAGATGTTATAACCATGACCGTTTCTGCAAAAGTAGCGATTTTTGGACGCTTGCAACTCAGCCCAAAATGAATATTTTTTTTCGGCAATGGCATCAATCTGCTCGCAAAAATGCGGGGAATAACCAGGAATAGCACAGAAATCATCACCATTTCTTTTCATTTGGTGATGATTGAAAAAAGAATGAAAAAATTATGCACGAGTAAGAGTAATAAAGTAAAGTAAAGTAAAGTAAAGCACAGAAATCAAAAAAATGCCCAAGAAAAAAATGCAACGCACCCGCAGGGCAGAGAGGCAAGCGCGTTGGCGCGCGCTTGCATGTTGCGGGCATTCCGTGGCGCTGAATTTAGCTGGCGGAGCACATTGTGCATAGCCGTTCATTTAATTTTTGTTCATGAACGAACATGAACAGCAAATTTTGGATTTGTTCATGAACAAACACGAACGAACATGAACGTTCACCCATCCCTGATCGGGCCCCACTCACCGTAGCCTTGTAGTAATTATTAAAAATGTTATGGACAAATCGACGGATAACCGATGATTTACCCGTGCTGACATCACCAATGACCAGGATCTTAAAAAGCAAGTCCTTCTTGACTGACGCCGGATGAGTAGTTCCCTATTAAAATAAATATATAACGGTAAAATAAATAAATAAAAAAAATACCAGACAAGTTCAAAAAGGATCTTACCTCTGATCCGCCAAACATGGTGTATGCCTTCGCTGTTGAATCAATCAATTGATTGCAAAAAAAACAAAAAAAAGCAAACACAATCAATGCACAAGCCAATAACAACTAATAACTCGCTGACTGCACACAAAAATAAACAAGTGTATATTTGAACACAGACAACAACGCGATAATGGATAGATGACGATAAAAAATTAATCGACGGTGTCAACCGTCAGCTAATCGAGCACAGACCAAAGGCAAAGGCACGCGACAAAGCGAACGCTAGCTACCGCCGACTGACCTTGGAAGGAAAGGTTGATAAGAATCCGGCTAATACGGAGAAAGCAGAGGCAAATCGATAAAAAGGGAAGAAAATAGGTGACAGGCTCCAGGTGTTACCCAGATCAACATTATCATCTTTTTTATTAGAGCAGAAATAACGGAGCAAAAAATGTTTAGAATTTTAAAATGTTTACACCAATGTATTTTTGTAAACAATAGGCTATAATACAACATCACTCCAAAGTCCACGTCGGCATCCATCGACAGAGGTAGACGTCCCATGGATTCACATTATAATATTGTATGTATGTAATGTGGTGCTAAGAAATCAGAAGGACAGTAAATTACCGTCTGTGCTATTTTCTTTAATCCGATGCAAAATGCGCATTTTGATCCAATTTAATTTTAAATGTTGGTAACCCTTCAAACTTGATCTTGTTTTGAAGCTTCAGTCCATGATTTTTGCTTATCCATGGAATTTGTGATATACGGTCCAATTATTATATTAGCCTTAGCAAAGACATTCCAAAATTTGTTGGTTTTCTGCCACATGTTTTCACAAAAGCGGAATTCAATATTTACCTCAAGTTTGGGTAAAGTTGAGTTATATTTGGTTAGCTCCGGCGGTCCTTTGCGTGCTTCCCAGAATTGTGACTATATAGTTGCCTAGCCACAGCTGCAGCTTCAACCAAATCAATATTAAAGCGTCCGTTTGTTTGTGCGCATCATGTGTCTTTCCTGACACTGACCTGGAACGACTGACCACTAATAGCAGCATCGGCTGAACCGCTTGTTTTTCTGTTTGAGTGGGTTGTGATTCGTCTTGTACTAGTTTTTCTTGCAAGCTCACGTTTGTCAGGCGACAGAATGGTTTTTCCTTCCAAGCAGAATGAAAAAAGTGCCTCTGCGAGGTATTACAAGAAACATATGCCTCAGCAGAACATTTTGCAATTTATCAAGACTTGTTTTTTTGTAATTTCATTGCTTGTTGTTGGATTTGGGTTGAGTTATACTATCTTTTATTTGTATTATTGGTTCGTCTTCGTTGACCATACTACCTACATTATTGATAATGCTGGCATGTGCTTTGTTCGAGACCAGGTCATCAATACTGTTGACTATCAAGGAGTGAGTTTTTTTTGTACTCAATTTGCTTCATCGATAGCGCTGGCTATATCTTTTTAAAATTGTCCAATCATCAATTGTATAAATACTAATTCCAGGAAGACGTAAGCTTCGTGAATAACCCTAATTCGCCAATAAACTTGGCAAAACTTGTCAAAATCTACGATCGTTACTACTCAAAGGTCAATCCTGTCTACATTATTTCCAACGTATATGTTACGCTTTGTTTTATCGTAATTCAGTCGTTCTTCACATATATTGTGTCGAAGACTGGCGTTGCCCGAACCGTGAGCCTGATCCTAGGATCGTTATCACTTGGTGCAGTTTGCGATTTTATTTTCACAAACATTTATATGAGCAATTACTGCAGCGAATTTGATGGGCTCATCTCAACAGGTCGCATTCCAGTTGTTTTTTTCGTCAGGGTAATCCTGATGACGTCCTTGATTGTTTACCATGCGAACAAAATTATCAAGCGTAACAACGGCATCCTGCTTGTGATTCTATTTAACAATGCGAAAAGATTCAGCTTTATAAAAGCGAGCAAAATTGATGATTTTGCATTCATGACTCCAAAGTGCAGTATTCGTGCGCTTTTCAAGAAGTTGTGCACGTTCAAGTGGCTTGTTGGATGTGTCCGAGCGGCTTTGAGTGTTAAGAAAATTGTTATGTGTTATCTACCCATTGTCTTAGGAATTCAGACGTTCTATGCAGTAAAAGACGTCTACTTTCGGTACCGGAATATTGAAATTGAAGGCCTACCAAATGGTACTTTAGTTTGCTACATTCGAACTCAAGTTAGAAATAATTTACTGTACTTGACGGTTGGTTTTTTGAAATAATGCCAACAAATGCAGAACTTTTGTTGCCATGTTTAAAGTTAATAATTTCACTTTAGGATAACCCTTACTACGAATATTCGACATCAGAAAACCAGGTCATTATTTTCAATGACAAGTCTTACCTGTACGATTTCCAAGTCTCCTTCCACACGGATATCCAGTTCATGACCCTCGGCTACGTGTCATTAACATTAATCACGTTACTCGGATTGGGCTTCCTACCCCGACACCTCAGAATCCAATACTCGTCAAGCTGTAGTCCTATTTTAATGACTGCCTGGATGTATATTTGCAGCACGTGGTTTGCGTTTACCTTCATGGATCAAAAGAACCTCGGCCCTGAGTGCCGCATCATTCGAGAGTTAATAACCCCGAATAGATTTCCATTTATGGCTATTTTTTGGATGCACAATATCGCTCTCAGCATTACTTGTGGAGTCAAAGGTTTAACTTATTTTATTCAGTGTACCTGCATCACGGTCATTAAAGGATCAAGCATCTACTGGTACTGCAAGTCTCTGGAAAAGAACGATAGTGACACTGCCGAAAAATATTTCGAGATAGTTGACGACAAGAAGAATACGTCTATTACAAGTACGGAGATCTACAATGAACACTTGAATGGGTTCAATCAAGAAACTGCCTAGTTTTAAAACAGGTGCTGAAACTGAGACTCTCGATTGTTGTCATTGTTGGTAATTTGCTTGTTTATCATTGATTTACTATTTATTTGTGGGATGCATAAAACAAAATTCAAATTTTGTATAATTTGTCAACAAATTATTGTTCAGTTCGCCGTAGAAATGCCAACACCGTGATCAAAAACCTTTAATAAATTAGTTAAAACTGATATTTATCTTGGATTGGGTAACATCACTGTTGTCGCGTACCCGAACATCAAGGGAGTCATCGGGTCGAATTTTTGTCTGCCCGGCCCGCTTGAGGTCAGGTCCGGGCCGGCCTGCTAGAAGTCAGGCCCGGCCCGGGCCGACTCATCATCAGGCCCGGCCTGATTGACACCCTTGCCGAAGGTTCCAGGCTGGAGTGCTAAAATTCCCTGTTTTCGGTTTGGTTACCGCTTTAAAAATAACCACAATTTTTTTGAAACCAAAAACACCAGTAATATCAATTCGCACGCCAGAGGATATATAAATTAAAGTCCCTCCCATAAAAAAAAATCACAAAAAAATATCAAAAAAGAAGCGTCAAAAAGGCTCAAACA